>CAJDYZ010000241.1:62588-83291 GCA_903986555.1 Heterotrigona itama
TTTTATTTAAAAAATATTTCATAAACTATTTTATGTAATGTTAATAAGTGTATTTTGATAACTTGTTTTGTGTAA
The DNA here is from genome assembly GCA_903986555.1 of Heterotrigona itama. Taxonomy (NCBI): domain Eukaryota; kingdom Metazoa; phylum Arthropoda; class Insecta; order Hymenoptera; family Apidae; genus Heterotrigona; species Heterotrigona itama. The sequence goes on from CAJDYZ010000241.1 coordinate 62,664, forward strand.
TTTTATATAATTATAGGATTTCCAAATATTATCTTTTTAGGTTTTAAAAAATAAATTTTGAATGAATAATTATTATTTTAGGAGAACGGCCATACCCATGCGATTATCCTGGATGTACAAAAGCCTTTACACAATCAGGACAGTTAAAAACCCATCAACGATTGCACACAGGAGAGAAACCTTTTTTATGTACAGAACCTGGCTGTGAAATGAGATTTACACATGCTAATAGACATTGTCCTGATCATCCATATGCTACTCTCACACGATCCGATGATTTCGTATTAAAACCAGTATCGGAGAATACTGAATTACCGCATGATGTGACTAGATGGCTGGAACGTTACAAAATGTCCAGGGAAAGAGAAGATAGAACACCTACAGGGAAGAATGAACGTAAGAAAAAAACATGGAAGAGTAGTTCTGAAAATCACAAAAGAGTTAAATCTAGAAAAGGTCTAATGATGGATGCAACAGGGGAGCAAGAAAATCTAGATTGCAAGCAGCCTAATCAAAGATTGTATTGTGGAGAGAGTCAAGATAGTCAAGAAGAAAGTCAAGATGAAGATCCTGCAGTATTACAAACATCTGAGGATGAAGAGATATCAGCAAAGTTAGCAATTACACCTTTAAGAAGACCATTAGATAGACTTCAACCAAAGAAAAGATGGTTACGTGAAGCTTGTTTGGAACAGCAATTAGCTAAACCTTTAAATTGGGATATCAAACCTGTCAATATATCTACAGGTACTTCATTTAAAATTAATGGTAATCAAATGCAATGGAGTTCGTCTGTTGATAATTCATCTGCCTTGTTAGATAATTCATGTTTAAATGCATGTAAAGAAATTGAACTTACAAAATCAAAAGCAGATCTTCCTTGTGCATCTGCACAAATATCTTGGGATGCTGAAAATGAATCTGTAGAACAATCTGCAAAGAAAGAATCAAAATATATGTTTGAGACATCAAATACATTGTCCCAAAACATTTGGAATTCCTCACAGCATCATACGAACGATTTTGTGAAAAACACGAGCCAAATGAAAACCGATGTCAATCAATTTATTTCCAAGTCTTCCAAAAGTCCGAATCACACATATTGGGACAATAACTTAACAAACGAACTGTCTCCATCAAATCAGTCTAAATCAGTTTTGAGTAAAATTCAAGATTTTGCTCAAAAAGATATATCCAAACAAAATACATTTATGAATTCTCATATTAGCGAAAATGTAACGAGACCGACTGTTTTAATGTTAGCTGGAAGTTTTAATAATAACAACAATAACAACAACAACAATAATAATAAAGATACAATTTCAAAAGTATCTCCAATGAAATCCGAAACAGGATTAAAAGTAGTTGTTGTTAAGCAGGAGGATAATCTTATTAAGTTACCAATTCCTGAAGATAGCCAAAAATGGTTGGGTGCTTTGGCTTTGATGGAATTAGCTAAAAATCAAGAAGATACAGAGAGAGGTATGAGTTTTAAACAGAACAAAGATGAATTTTTTGTTAACACCGAGCTGAATTATACCCACTTGTAGACTGTGATTATTGGCTATTATAGTTTCGTATTATTTTTGTATGGCAAAAAAAGACAAAAATAAAAATGCATTTATTGCCATAATACAGTTCGTTTTTGGACATGACAATAAGAAATGTAAATTTGCCTTTTTTCTTACACAATCAAGAAGCATCTTTTACAATTTTCTTTGGATATTTTTCCAATTACATTATGTTACAGTTTATGTTGACCATTTTACTACAATTTTAAGAAGTGAAAGATTGGAGGTTTTTCTCCTTCTGGTTTTTCTTTTTCTTTAAAAAAATGAATTAATGTGTACAAAGAATATTTTATGTTTATAACTCTGTTAAGTTTTAAGTATGTATCCACATGAAACTTGAAAAATTATATTTTGCAAAACAACATCTTTTACATAGATATTTCTCATTGTCAGTCACATGCATTTGTAAAAGTAAACGCATTTTTTTTTTTGTAAATGATTTTTTTACAACTTACACTTTACGTAAACAATGAGAACATACTACTGTAATGTCGAAATATGTAAGACTCCTTTGTTTTGAAATTTTTTGTTATTCTAGCAACAAAGGAACAAAATTATATTGCAAAACATTAAATGTTATATTATTTGTAGTTTAATATTTAATGATATGAAACATTCTGAAAAAATTGTTTGAATTTGTAATATAAATTCTTAAATAAGATGTTCCAGATCTCAATCACCAAACTTTGCCAACATGTTTGGGAGGTTATTTTGAGCAGAAAATGTTATATCGATCATGAGAATCAATATGTTTCCGTTTTTGAAATATGAAAGAAGTAACCTTAAGTATAATAGGCCATAAGTTAGGCAGCAATTAGATATACTGAAACTACTTAACTTTTAATGATTAACTAACATTTGTTACAAATTATTTTTTATTTATACTGATTCACACAAATTGTTTAAAATGGTAAACACGCAAATAAGCGTCCATAGACCACATTACTGCATTTTAGCAAAGTCGTTATTGATGGTACTAGCAACCTCTTTGATTTTTTTTATCAACTCGTTACGAGTATTAGACTTTTCATTAAAATTACACCCTCAGTTTCACACAATCAAAAAAAATCTAGTAGGAAAAGATCAAGGAGGCCATGCAATAGTTCCAAATATTTCTATGATTTTCAACAATTCGTATAAACCAGCTTGATCAATTATTGTAAAAAAATAATTTGAAATAAATGATTAAAAGTTTGAAATAAATTGAAATAAAAAGTTAAGTAGCTTTATACTGATTACTTATCTCGAAAATGAAGACCTATATATTTCATAGTGTACATTTTTTGCTCAAAATGACCTCCCAAACATGGCAAAATTTGGTTGAGATTTGGAACACTTTCATTTTCAACATATATGAAATGTAATATAAAAGAATTTGTAAACAGAAACATTCATTAGTTAAATTGATTTTTCTTGATTATTCTTACATATTCATTTTATAAAACTAAAAATAATTTTATAAAACTAAAAATAGTTCATCTAAAAACTGTTAACTTTTTGACTGTTAAATATTTCATAATAATTATTTAAAATAGTATAATACATTCTACAATTGTAATAGTTTTCAATATTTGACTTTTTATTTTATAAAATTACAGAATATTACATTTCTCTAGATAATAATGAAAAAAATTATTTATTATTATCGGCCATACTATGTAACGATAAAAAAAATTTGTGTGATACTTAGAATATTAAAAAAATTTATAAAGAAAAATTTTGTATCGAAAATATTGAATGAGGTTCGTGAAGTATTTAATTGGAACAAATGTTATTTGTAAAATGTTATAAAGGAAAAATGGATAATTGATAAAAAAATTTTTCATTTGTAATAACATTAAGTAATTTTAACTCCTACTATTTTTTTACTAGATGTGTACATATGTGAGATATTTTAATAAATATTTTTAAAAATTTTACAAAATATATTTAAATGCTTAACAATACTGATACTGATAAAATATAGCAATTTAAAAAAATTTTTATATAATTATTTTTCATAAGTATTATTCTTTTGTTGTGAATTATGTTTATAAAAAATACGTAATACTAGTCTCTACATGATTCAACTTTTTAATATTTAATATACAATATTGGCAGTGTTGTATTACTACATTATCATAATTTTTCTTTTGATTTTCTAGTTGTTATGTTATATGACTCTTTATTTAAAACATTGTGTTCCGTACGTTTTCTTGTTATTTTTAATTTAGTATTTTCACTTTTATATGTTTTTTCCAATTTATCTAAATTATTTTGCTCTAAGTTGTCTGTATTTTCCTCGTTATTTCTGTTTTGATTTTTGTATGATAAAGTGTTTGTTTTTACAAAAGATACAGATTCTTCAGACGTTACGGTTTTTTTATTCATCGGATCGTTGATGACAAAATCTTTAAATAATGCGATCACTTCGTTAATTTTATTATAGTCATTTGAATTTGCTTTCTTTGAATGTTGCGTTTTTCTAGCATTTTTTTGCGAAGTTGCATTTACTTTAAGATCTTTCACTGAATCGATTAATTTCTGTACATTTTCGGTGGTTGCAGGCTCGTCTATATTATCTACTTTATATAAATGTTCTGATATATCTGGTGCCAACAATTCAACTTTTTTGATTATATTCTTTATTGAAATATTTGAATTATGTTTCTTTGTATCGATTAAGTCTTGCAACAAAAAGCTGCTTTTGGATTGATTTGTTTCCTGTTCAGTTTGACTAACAGTTTCAGAATATTCTTCATTTAAGATTTTTCTTTTTATTAATTTACTATGCGACCTTGTTCTTCCATATCTGGATGGCGGTGAAGAAGTATCTTCATCGTCACTGAAGTTCATACTAACTTTGGTTAATTTTAAAAGAGGAGGAGTTCGATTACGTCGAAGAGTAACAGGTTTGTTCGCTCGAGTGTTGCTAACAGTTGGTGTTATACAAATATTACTTTCAGTATTCGATTTTTGCATGTATTTACTTATATCGATATCAAAAGGATCAGGAACTGTAAATTCTGTAAAAAGATTAAATACAATTTTGCCTTTCAAGATAGATAAGGTTTTACATAATGCTTAAATAAATACTTACTTGAATAATCAGAAGAACTAAACGTACTTTGAAAGCGATGATCAAGCATCAACTCATTAACCGTCATATAAATTGGATGTCCCTTTAGTTTGTTCGTGTCGCATATTCGAATCGCCAACGTAATGACATTCCTTATTTTCTCTTGTTTTGTATTAAAAAAACTTCTCAAGAAGTAAGAAAAATTTATTAACAATAGTACATAGTCTATAATATAAAAACGTTCTTGCCAAGGAAGATATTTGATAGGCATACATAATGGTATGTATTCTTTCCTTTTTATCAAGTTCTCTTTTATCTTAAATGCACCATGAAAGTGCTGTAACGAAGCTGCGATATTTTTTTGGAATGCATACAATTGCGCTCTGATGTGTGTGCTTGTAAACACCAAATAATGATACGATATATTTTGACAAAAATAACAGTTACAATCTTCATGGCACATAAATTCAGGTAAACTGAATATTTTGTTTTGGAGAATTGGCGAAGTATTATATTCAGGAAGATCTCTAATAGGATCTATAGTCCGGGTTGGTGTTTGTAAAATATTACCCGAATTCATTTTTGTAAAATTACTGTTCGTAGATACTTTAAATTTTTCGATACTTAGAATATGCTCTAATCCTTGAAGTTTTACTTCACAATCATTTAGTTGTACACGTGATAAATCGATATAACAGAGGGATTTTAAAATTTCAGCAACCCTTATAGTTGCTCCTAAAATTTGCGCACTTTTTAATCTGCGCACTAGATGAGCACTAATTTCTTGGAAAGATAATAAACTATTCATTCGCAGGGATAAATTAACGGTCGCAGATAATAGTATGTCGAATCCAAAAAGATACTTGTCTTGAGGTTTCCCTAAAAAAACACTGGATTATAATATTACAAGCTACAAAGCATTCGAAAATATTTTTTTATAAATAAAAATTTTACATTTTCTTGCAGAAAGTTCCTCATTCAAGTTAACCAGAGTATATAAAGTTTCAACAATATATCGAGTATACTCTTTGTGTTTGATATCTTCTTTGTACAAATAACAATTATACAAAATTCTATCAAGGCTATATAAATATACAGCTATATTTTTGAAGAAAGAAATTCCTGGTAGTTTCCTGGATTCATCAATTAATTTTCTAGCTTCATCATACTAAGAATAAAGTATATGAAATAGTTATAATGTTTTTCATTATTCGTAAATAATAAACTTACCATGTTGCATTCAAAGTAAAAATCTGATAAACTTATCCAAAAAATAGCGATTGCGTAAATTGTATCTTCATCATTACTATCTTTCAACTTAATGGCAAGCTTTTTGGCAGTAATAATCCATTCAAAATTAATATATCTTAAAGATATACAACGACCAATAACTAAAAAGAATATTGGTAATTTTTTATTAATGTTGTAATTAATGCTCCTGAATTTTAAATTGAAAGAAGAAAGTTCAACATTTATGTACCATAAATAATTGTAGAATTGTCTTGCAATTCGTATGCTAATGCATGTGCAAATTTCCATATATTAATTTCACATTCTTCATACCTGTAGAGATGAGCATATTCACCCGCTATAATTAATGTATGTAAGGTCATCAATGGTTCATATCCCTTTGCAATTTCTTTCTGTTAACATGCATACAATTAACAGTTAATATTAAATAAAAATACATTAAGCTGTGACTCAAACTTACAAGATTTTGCTTTAAACATTTTTCCCATTTTTTTAATGGCACCTGCAAATACATCATATGTCTAGAATCTTCCTTGATATTTATCATACTATAAGCTGGTACTACATCATGAGATTCATTTTCCTCAATTTCATTTACTTTTGGAGCGTACAATGCAAATTTCATGTTTTCAATTTCCATTTCAATTTTTTTGCCCACAGAACGCAATTGAGTGACAAAAATGTAAAATTCTAAATTGGCTTGTAAACATAAAATGTTGCAATCCATCCTAATTTGTTTCAGTTTTGAAACAGCTTGCTTAATACATTCCAGAATATCTTCATCATAATCAAAATTTAATGAATGATATACTAACATTTGAACCACGCGAGCGTATTGTACTGGATTTACTTTCAATGCTTCCAATTCGCTAAGAACTTTCTGGATAGCGACAGATAGATTAACTTTTGCTTCTTGTAAACTTTTTGCCTCTTTTAAATATATTTCAATAAGATCATATTTCGATAAATCAATAGATAATCCTAATTCTTCTATCTTTGATTTATCCTTTTTCAAACAAGCTAACATGGTCATTTCCGTAATTTTCTTGGAACTTACAGACTTATGTTTTATACTTGCCCACATACGAAATGCTTTCGAATTTGGATCATTGCAGTTCAATAAAGCATTTAATGCGGTTGCAGTCATTGCTTCTCTGTACATGTTATGATTATAATGAAGAGTACTTATTTTATATAATGTGAAACCAATAGGATTTTCAAGATTGATATGCTGTGACTTTGATTCAATTCCATCAAATTGTATGATAGAAGTAAATAATAGAGAAAATAGAGATACACTTTCTTCATAAAAGCAGTCAGATATTATGCCTAAGTTATAAATCAAGGCACTAGAGGTAGACCATAAATGTGTCCACCATTTGCATTTACATTTTTTCATTTCATAGATCAATGCTATATTTTGCTCCAAAAATCTTTTAGCAACTACACAAACATCTTTTGATAAATCGTTTTTAGAAAATTTGCTAATTAAATTGACACATCTAGTTTTTATAGCTACTGCATTATATATATCTTTTTTGACCATACAATTCTCGCTTTGACAAGATGTACACTTGTTTGATATCTGTTTAATAAAACATGTACTCAAATATCCAACTAGTTTCATTGTTTCCAATAATAAATCATTTTTTATGTATACTTTCTTCTCAGTTTTTATACATGTTTCCCAATATATAAACAATGGTTCTAAAATCTGAACAATACTGAATGTAGCCCATTTAACAGATCCTGTATATCTATATCTTTTTGTAAGATTTACATAGTTGTCAATCAACTTCTGAATCTTTTTAACAACATTTTCTGTTAAACATTCAACTGGTTTTACAAGTACAAGGCATATAGATTCAAATAGTAGAAAACACTGGTAACATTCTTCATCCTCGACTAAAATCTCCTTAAAGTAATTGCTTATAGTATTTAAAACTTTTGTTATTGACTTAAGATACTTTTCATTAATATTTTCACATATAATTCTACTTGTTATATGAAGCATATGACGACATATAATATACTTCTCTTCGATACTAAATAATATTCTTGTCTGAGTTAAATACTCAATGATAAATGTAGAAAAATCATTAAAAAATGCTCTTGATTCTCCATTAATTTTATTCAAATATGAACTAATATTTGAAAGTAATTGTTTTGTGTAATTTTTATGTACAATCTGTATTATTTCTGATTCATACTTTACAATATCTCTCAATTGTAAATTATTTTTGGAATTTGATGGATCTTTTTGCAAAATAAGAAACTCATTATTAACTGCATTATGCCATAAGTAAGATATTTTCACTAATATGTCACTTGCATTGTCATTAGAACAATCAGAACATAATGTTTCTATTTTCAAGTAAGAACATACATTATACGCTTCATCAAACATGTACATTGTTAACAAACAACGAATTATATGAAATAAACTTGAAACAAATTTATTGTTATCTAATATATTGGTTAAAATTGAACACAGTGCGCAAGTTAACTTATAAATCTCTTTTCCCATGGCATAGTCTTGTTTACTACATTTGTCTGCAGTATGTGAGAGATATAACAATAGCTTAAAAATATGTTTGTTAAATTCTTTGTTTTTACCAAATACGGTGGCCTGAAAAAAATGAAAGATAAAGTTCATTTCTAAAAAGTGAAAAGAAAGTCTAATACATTTCTGATTTAATGACTTTTCCCAATTTTTCATGGTAAAGGTCAATAAAGAAGTTTCCTTTGTTTTCATTTCAAGCGTTTTTATTCTAACACAGAGCTGAATGTTCTAGAGTCAATAGATATAAACAAACATTCAAAAGCTAACGACAAGAACAGCTATTTGGTGTTCTTCTAATAGTTTTTTGCTAAATATTCTGTGAAATGGTAGTAAGCAAAAATCATCACTGTGAATTTAAATTATCTTGTATTTCATTCTATTTCATCTGACAAATTATCACGGATATAACAAAATATTTTTAATACAATGTTTCTTTTAAAAGAAGTACAGAAGAGTTACGTAACTTCTTTTATTTTCCCTGATTGATTTTAAAAACAAAACGAAACTTCTCAAAAAATGAAAAAAAAAAAATCTGTAGCAAAGTAGCCAAAATTAGGAAAAGCTTTAAAGCTATAAAAAACTATAATAAAGGAATAAACTAAAGATTGATGAGAATACTTTCATCGAAAATCTTTCTAAATTTTAAATTTAATACAAAAATAAACACAGAGAGGAGAAAGAAATTTTATTAAAAACATTACAAACCTGAATATCTTCCGTTACACCAGTCAGTTTTTCTGTTTGAATCAATTCGATCCATTTTTTCATTTTTGCTTCCATGTTATTCATTTTTTCACGTTATTCGTTGATTAATATATGCTTTTTCAACGAATTGTGTACTCTTTAAGCCGGTCACGATCATCTCATATTTATGCGGCATAAATATGTCATAAAGTAGATACATATCAGTTCGTATAACCTATATTCAAATAGTCCGCCAAGATTTTTAATCGATTTTAATGGCAATTTCTTTGTTATTACCACAGATGACTTCGTTGCGTCGTTACTACTCGATTCGTTGAGCGAAGTAGTCTCATATCTATGTTCTCCTATATGTTTCACTTGTTCAATTGTAGGAGGCGTAAGGTTCCGTTTAACTTAACCTCAATCAAGTGAGCGACTGAATGCAAGTTGTGTAAGAGTTTACGCCAGTATTAGTTTTCACTTAAAAATGAATTCAAGAACCCAGACTAGAAGAATCCCAGAGGTGGAACCTCGGATAGATTACGTGCAATGCGATGGATTAGTAGTTATGAAAATGGTGAAGCATTGTCATGAAGAGTCGATGAGTAACATGGATGTTGCTCAAGGTGCTCTGCTTGGTTTGGTTGTTCAAAATCGTCTCGAGATAACCAATTGTTTCCCATTTCCCAAAAACGATGAAATCATGGACGAAGAAGAATACCAGCTTGCCATGATGCGTCGCCTTCGTTGGTAAGTAATATTTAATATTAAGAACGGAACAAAATAAATAAAATAAATGTGGAATAAATCTTATTTTTTCAGGGTAAATGTTGATCATTTTCACGTCGGATGGTATCAAAGTGCAGATGTTGGCAATTTTTTAAATGTATCTCTGTTAGAGTCGCAATATCACTATCAAACATCCATTGAGGAATCTGTGGTGCTCATATACGATACAGCCAAATCAGCCAGAGGTTTCTTAACCTTGAAAGCGTACAGGCTTACCCCCCAAGCTATACAAATGTACAAGGAAGGTGAATTTACACCTGAAGCTCTACGTACTTTGAAGATCGGTTATGAAAACTTATTCATTGAGATACCAGTTGTGATAAAGAACAGTAATTTAACTAATATAATGATGTCTGAACTAGAGGAAATGATTCCCGAAGAGGAAGGTACAAAGTACTTGGACCTTGGTACAGCTACAGTCTTGGAGAATCAATTACGTTGTTTGATGGATCGTGTGGATGAATTGAATCAAGAAGCTATGAAGTTTAATAGATATCAGCAATTGGTCGTTCGTCAGCAACAAGAGAAGAACAGGCTTTTAGCTAAGAGAGCTCAAGAAAATGCTGCCAGAGCTGCTAAAGATGAGCCTCCGCTACCAGATGATGATATTAACAAATTGATGAGACCTTTGCCTGTTCCACCTAGACTAAATCCGATGATTGTTGCTGGACAAATTAATACATATAGTGAACATATTTCTCAGTTCTGTGCACAAAGCTTAGCCAAGTTATACATTACTCAAAGTCTACAAAATGCCAAGGAATCAAAATCCTCTCATTAAAACAAACCCAACTGCTTAAAAAGCAATATTAAAGATTGAAAAATGACATTCAAAATAATAAAATTTTATAACATTGCGTTTAACCTTTGTTTTTTTTCTTTTTATCAGTTAAAGATTTTTTTCATTTTTATATAATTATTATATCAAGCATTATTTTCACTAGTTATTTATTAATCTTTAGACGCTTATATTTAAATATATTTAATAAACAGAATGTTTTTCCTTTTGATTATACATAAGTATGCAAAAGTGGGTCCATTTAGAAATTAAATTTAATATGTAAAAAATGAAGAAATTGATAATGGAAATTTAAGTTGAAGTACGAATTAAAACAACTGAATTTTTTTTTAAATTTCATTCTATAATTTGTATTTCTCTTTTTAATTTTTCATTCACAACTATGTAACTGATGCTTTGGTTCGTTTAAGTGTACACACCCAAGCAAAAATTTAATAAACGATATGAGTTAATTCATAGAGGCGGATCTAAAGTCAGTGACGTATCACGAATTCAGGTGCCCTGTGTTTCCATATTTCTAACCTCCAATCACAAAATAGTTTCTTTCATCTTTTTCTTATTTTCTTTTCTTTTTGGTTCGTTAAGTTACGTTTTATCAAATTGTTCATTCCTGTTATGTAGAATCTTCTTTCGGTTCTCGAAATGAATGTATCTCGTGCATAGGAAATACATCGTCGGAGTCATGAAAGCGTATTATGTTTCGCGAACGGTAGTGGTACAGTCGTTTAAATTTTCCATTTATGTGGCACAGAATCGCACACACATTAAAGCGCAAATACGTAAATGTCAGTCATACGGTTAAGCAGATCGGTATAGGTATGTGACCGGGTATAATCAAATAATTTTGAAATAAGGAGGCGAAAAGCTGTCGCACCAGTAATTACAATTGAAATTACTATTAGTACATGTACTTACAATGGAGGGCCACCAGGTGCGTAAACCTCTTAAAGAAAACAAAAGTGATTGATATATAATTGTTTGATATTAAATCAGCTCTATGCATTGTGACTCATTCTTTTGTCTGAATTTTTCAAAATGATTTTTCTCCGTTTCGTGCGTAGACATCCGACGTTTGTTTTTTCAGGTAAGAGCGTTATACGATTTCACAGGAGAACCAGGAACAGCAGAGTTGTCTATCACAGCAGGAGAAATGTTGATTGTTATGAGAGATAATGTAGGCGATGGATGGTGTGAAGGTTTTAATCAGAGTGGAAAATCTGGATTATTTCCAGCAGCATATGTTCAAAATGTCGACACTACTGCGCCAAGTATATTTATGTTGCTTCACTTTTTTTATTAGACATATTGATTCAAAAAATTGCTACATCTAAATTTTTTTATGCATTAGATGCAATGACATCGTCACAACAAAGTTCAGGAGATTACTGGGACGATGAATGGGACGATGATTCTGAAATTGGTCAAACACAAGCATATGTCCCTCAACAGCAGCAGCAACATATGATACAACTGCCACAGCATCATACTGTTGACTATGGGGATTCAGTTTCTATGCATACTATTCATTCTGTGATACCTGAAAGGCCTATACCCAATATACCAAAGAAAAACAATAAATTTTCTACATTAATAAAGTCAGGAGAAGATAGTTTTTTATTAGGAATGAGGGTGGCAAATGTTCCTGAAAATGAAAAAATATATATCGAAGAAATTGAAGGTGGACATTATAGATGGTCTTCAAGAGGAGAATCTTATAACTGTGTAGTTACTTCTCCTAAAAAAGAAAGCAAACTAAAGGGTCTTAAGAGCTTTATAGTTTATCAGCTTACGCCAACGGTATTTAATTTTTATATGTTATATTCTTGTAACAGTAAATCATAGAATTATCGTTGATTTCTTTCTTTTAGTTTAATAATATTCAAGTTTCAAGAAGATATAAACATTTTGATTGGCTGCACGAACGTTTGGAAGAAAAATATTGCTTCATTCCTATTCCACCATTACCAGATAAACAAATATCAGGGAGATATGAAGAACAATTTATTGAACATCGACGCACACAGCTACAAGAATTCGTTGATTATGTTTGTAGGCATCCTGTACTGACACGTAGTCGCGTTTGGGAACATTTTATAACTTGTACAGATGAAAAAAGATGGAAGGCTGGGAAGAGACAGGCTGAAAAAGATGACTTATTAGGTGTAAATTACTTTTATGCCGTCCAATGCCCTGAAACAAATTTGGACGTTATAAAAGTAGAGATTCAAACTGATGCTTTTAGTAGATTTATAAGTGGACTGGATCCAGTAGTTAAGAATTTTATGGCTATGGCTGTTGATCAAACAAAGAAAAGTCTTCTCTACAAGAGAGAATTTCAGAAAATTGGTCAAAGTTTTAGCGCGTTAAGCCACGCATTAGAAGGCGATGATAGAAGTCGAGGAAGATTAACTTATGCGTTAAAAATAACGGGAGACGCTTATAACGATATAGGCAAATTATACGAAGAACAGCCTAAATTTGATTGGGAACCTCTATCTGATAAATTTCATATTTATAGAGGAATTATTAGTAGTTTCCCAGATGTAATTAGCATACACAAGGTAACCGATGAAAAAAGTTTTATTCTTTTAAAGTATAGTCTTCTAAAGAAATTTTAATATTGCTAATTTGTACTGTTTTTTTTTTCTTTAACTTATTTAGACTGCTGTACAAAAACGAAAAGATTATGAAAGGCTAGTAAGTGAACACAAAATGGAGCCACAACAACTGCGAGATTTGTCTCATCGAACCGATGTAATAGCACGAGCTCTTCTCGCTGAAGAAACACATTTTCAGACGGAACAAGAGGTCCATTTAACTCAAGCAATGAAAACACATCTTGCGGAGCAAATCAAATTTTATCAAAAAATTGTAGATAAATTACGAGAAGCGTTAAATGCATACGAAGGCTAAAATATGTGTATTTAATGTAATGTAAGGTTGTCTCGTTTATCATATCTTTTGGTAAAGTATACAATATTCAAAATGATAATTTAGTTGAAAATGCATAAACTGTATGAGATTAAAAGAAACACTTTACATTGAATTATTAATAAGCGTTGATTACAGAAGAATTATGCAAATTACATAGAAGGGGCCAACAATTTATTTCCAGGTATCACTACCAAAAACCTAACATATATAGAAATTTGCAAGTATATTTTCTATGTATAGTATTTTTTCACACCTGTTTTCAGTTGTATAACTGGATGTGGTTAAGACAACCAATCAAAGAAATGATATTAAGCTCGGTTAAAATGAGAGTGAAATGCGACTTCGAGAAATAAAGAAGTTAATCAACTAAACAATATTATTAATGATGCATAGTAATATATTGAATGTCAATATTAATGTTAATCATCTGTGGCTGCTATTTTCGAAAATTTATAGAATCATTACACAATTTTGTTTTTCTTCGCGTATTTCTATTTCAACTTTTAATTTTTTTCTAAATACATTTATATATAATATATATTATTTGTACGTTTCATGGACCAAACCAAATTTTAAATTATATTGAAATCAACGTATACTAGATTCTAACGAAAGGTTACATTACATTTTATAATAAATGTAAAATCTATTATTTTTTATTATTCTTTTATAACTAATAAATATTAATATTATTTGTTAACATGTATTTGTGAATTATGTAATTATATATTATTGTATTATAAATGAATTTCACAGGCACACTGCCACGAATTAAAAGAATAATACAAAGATTCGTGTTATTATAGATAAAAATTAAGTAAAATATAAATAATTGTAGAAAAATTAATTCCTATAATGTAATGTAAACTTTTCTTTATCAAATTATTAAATGTATATATTTATTAAACTATTTTTGTTCTCAAAGTAATTAATTTTCTTAATTTTGTTTAAAGGAAAATACTGTTTTATATGATTCATGGATAATTAATTCAGAATTTCAGCGACTGTGTGTTGATAAATCATTAATATAAAATATAATAATCATGTAAATTTCCTACTCCATTTATATTACATGCGAAACTGTTACACATTTATTAGTTAACAAATTATAAATTAAGATATATAATTGTTAATGCATTTAAAATAATTTGTATAAAAAGATAATTTTAATTTTAAGCACAAACACACGCAATTTTGTAAATGTTATTATTGTAATGTTACTATTACTATCATTTGCATCAATCATGTGCTCGTTTTCATGTCCGAAAGAAAAAAAATTTCATTAAATATGCATTAAATTGAAGTGCGATTAGTTTACTTATTTTGCAGTTTATAAGCGTTCCGATATTTTTATTTTATTTTTAACAATTTTACAACTCAGGATGACTGTCGGAAAAGAAGTGATTGCATTCATGTGATACATAAAAAAAATTAAAATCGCAAAATATATACATATACCGTATGATAGTTCCAATGATAATGAAAAATTGTCGATAATTTAAACTGACATAAGTTTATAAGAAAAGATCATTTTGATGATAATCGTAAACACGTTTTTTTCGAAGATGATTTTACATCATGTAGCGAGTGGGAAAGCGAGGATACTTTTTCTCGAAAATTATAAAGATTCAATTGTATGTAAAGGCATTAAAGAATTCTTTTCATGACGAAATTCATTATGATCTTGAAATGTTCTCTTTACTTGATAAATCCTTAAAACTTGCTGTATGATTCTTTTCTATCGTTTTATTAGTTTTTGAATATTAGGATAGATTATCGTCTAACACTAATGTTCAAAGTTCAATGAAATGCTGGAAAAAATCGCCTATCAACATCCATTATCCCCTTTTTTCTATTACGTTGAAGATGAAATTTGGGAGGAGAGTGATGGGAGATATGTAGTGGATGATAGGTTATTTTTTTTCAGCTTTTCGTTCAACTTTGGGATTAAATGACAATATCTACTTTGATTATTCAATATTCAAAGATTAATAAAATGATAATAGCAGATTTTAAGGGTTCGTTGTAAAGAGAATATTTTAATCTTTAAGATCATAGTGAATTTCATCATGAAAAAAATTCTTTAATGTTTTTACATGCGACTGAATCTTTAGAATTTTCAAGAAAAAAGTATCCTCACTTTTCCCACTCCCCACGTGTAAAATTATTTTTGAAAAGAAATGTCAAAATATAGGCTTTAAAATGAGATAAAGTAAATCGTTAATATGATCTTTTCTTACAAAATTATAATTTAAATTGTCGACAATTTTTCATTGTCATTAGTATTAGTTATGCCAGTCATAGCATTTTATTCATCACATTTTATGGAATAGTATCGAACATTTGTTGTGTAGCACCAACAATTAAGTTAAAAAAGATTAATGTTTGAAAGGTTTGATCTATAATTCTCGTACTTACAAGCGAGCTTTTTATTTTTGAACAAAATAAATTACTGCCTCATGAAGCAATGCATTACTAAAAATTTAATCGTTAAAATACTGGCTATTAGAATAGAGTATGTAGTTTACAAAAATTTGATACTTTACGTATCTTGAAAAAACAGCGATTTCAACAGCCCCTCTTAAAATCGTGGAATACATTGGCACTGTAAATTATTTTAATATATACTGATTTACTAAAACTTTCTGCGTAGAGTTGGTAAATTTTTTCTAATAACATTGATCCTTCGTATCAAGTATAATTTTAACAATGAAACATCTGATAATAATCGTTTTCACATGCACAAATTGTAAGCATAACAATTGCAAGGCTTGTGCAATGAGAAAAGTTATACACTAGAAAGAAGTTATTCCTGTAATCAGTTAGTAAATGTAAGAGCGCAATTACGCTTAATTTAATAGGCAACTCTCTTCTTTCATTCTTTTTCTCTTTCATTCCATGCACACACTCTTATTAGTCAGGCTTTATTTTGTTCATCGAATAAGTACTGCAGTAACAAGTTGTTCTTTCCTATTTAAAATCAGCTTATTTTTATAATCACATTTTGCAATGTTCCTGCCGATATGTTTATTCATGTGGCACGGTTTTATCTTTTTTTCTTTGTTTCTGTTTGTTTTTACTTTGTTTCTAAATAAAGCTAAGCTCCTTTGTTTATATTCCCTTCTAAAATTTTCAAATTACAAGCTCATTGATAACACACAAATATTTAGCATAAAAAAATGCTTATTAACGAACCTTTCTTATTAGATGACACGATGTTGGCTCCAAAAAATTATATTAAACATAATTTAATTACATAATTTACATACAATGAATTTACATGAACTTTAGTACTTTTTTATTAGACGTTGTAATCCAAATAAATATATAGATTAGAACATAAAGGTAGATATCTATTTTCTAAGTAAAAATGATTTTAATCATTGAAAAGCATATATTTTTAAGTTAACCTTTCTGATATCCCATCATCGTGTTATCCAAGGCACTTTAGAATAGTACGTTATTTTGCGCAATGAAAGACCTGTTTGTCAATTGAAATTTTTCATGCTACAAGTTTCGACAAGAATAAATGATGATCATTGCATATATTTTAATTTCCATCGTATGCGTCATGTTCTAAATCAACTTATATGTATTCCGTTTTAATTATTAGAACAATGTCTATCTTATAATTAATATAATTATTATCGATTTCAAAATTATTATGTAGCATTAACATGAAATTCTTTTTCACATAGTTATTAAATTACACGAATAGTGCCCGGTACACGGACGGATATCTAATATGATAGTTTAAAGTGATTATCATGTTTATTGTTTAAAGATAAAGAGAAAGAGATAGTAATTCATGATAAAAGGAGTGCCCGCTCGATAAACAGCAATAATTTTTTCTATTCGAATGTGTAATATATGATTCCTTTAGATTTCATTAGATACAATTTAGATTTATTTCAAAAGGACATTGAAAAAACACTGAATCTTGTCGATACAATTTTCCGCATAATAACACGCAATATTTTTTTTCATTTATGTAACCTGTAAATTTAAATAAAACATTGAAATCGAATCATCATTGTGATAAATTGTTTGATACGTTTTCGATTGAAAGAAATTTCATATTCTATTTCAATGCAAATTCTCAATATTAATATTTTTATACGGATATGCTACTGAGTAAGAGACCATAGTAACATCATTATCACAAGATTACAATATGTACGGTAATTGTCTGCAATTATTTGTAAAAAAATAAAGTAATACCACCGAATACTAAAAGTATTTTCAAACATTTCGTTGAAGTATCTGTTGTAATTCAAATATTTAGTACTACATACGATTCGCTGATCCTTCACATAATAATAAGATACAAATATAAATAGCTAGATTATATTTCAATCAATTTTTTGGAACTCATGCAATGATGTATGATCGCTGTACTCTACGATAAAATTAAATATAAAAATATTTATATTGACTTGTTCGTAACAGATTGAAAGTTTTTATACATTTACATCAAGGAACATAACATATACATAAATAATATATACATTCTTTTACAACATATAATAAAATATATAAATCATTAGTTCTTAACTAATTAAATTCAGTTTTGCGCTTTCTACGTTTAAAATTTCATCCTATGTACTATTTAGAAAAAGAACAATAAGAATTAACAGAATCTTTTTAATAGAATAGAAATATAATAATAAAAAATTAGATCAGAAAAATTGCAAAGTGTATAAAAATATAATTGTCCATAAAAAACATTATAACAAAATTAAAAAATTGGACATTATATAATTTGCTTTTTATATTTGCATCTTGCAAAGAGATGATTGAGGAATCGTGTATGAATTATGTACATTTTCTATTAAACTTCAGTGGAATATATCGATAAAAATATCAGTAGAGCAATATACATTTGTGTATATACATATTAAATCTAGTTAGTAGATTTCTGTTCTGGAATTCTTAAAACGTACTAATATCACTATATAACAGAACAAGTATTTGTGTATACAATATCTTGTAATACAATGTACTGTACATGACTCGTATTATATTTTGCATTTATGTCGTAAAATAAGATATATGGTTTAATTATCGGAGAAACATAAAAACAAATATCGATAAAAATCAGATCTCATACAATCTCACAACACGATTCCATATGGCAAGAATTTCTTTATCTCCTCGTTCAAAGTGATCCGTAAACTTACTTTATTTTGTCTTTTATTTCATGTTTTTTGAAAAATCACTATTTCAAAAGATGTTATTTTATCGTATCATTCTTTCGAAAAACTGGATAAAAGGCTGCGTATCAATTTTTGTGAAATTTAAAACATATTTTACCAGAATATATTAAGATGTTCACATTGCAAAAAATCATCTAAACAACTACTATCCATTACACCAAACCTTATAAAAGATAAAAACTTGTCGTTGTACTGTTCACATTGTTTCTTTTTTCTTTTTGTTTATACATATAGTAGATTTGATCGAGCAAAACCTTCTTTGTGTCAAGGGATTTCACAATTTGCATTAGATTTGTCTAAATATATTAACTATGTCTTTACTTGATCAAATCAATGCTGTTAACGTGTTTAAAACCATTATTGACGGCTACAGGATTTAATTCTACTGTGAAATATGTACCAAACACAGTGAGATCTATTTAAATTGTTGAAACAAAGCCTGCAAAATTGAAAAAGGGCGATAAAACATTTAGAAAATCGCCTTATATCGTACGGGCTGTTTATATGAGTGTTTAAGTGTGTGTACGTGCGCGCACTTGCGAGCGTGTGTAATTTTGTAATATACACGATCAGTGGTAACCATGTCACAGGAGACCACAATAAAGCAAATTAGCTGGAATACAAGCTCTTACCATTATTCGGATAATAATTCGGTAAGAGAATAAACTCGGCCATCTGATAACTCTGATAATTTTCATTAGAAGAAACTTAGCAGCGTGACTCAGCTTTTCTTATACTTTCTTTGCTTTCTAAGATACGATACATTCGTTTGAAATAGAGTAGACAGAGCAGTGCGTGTGCTACCCCACAGCTTGAAGCGTTTGTTGCGTAAGTAGAATGGTGAGTTTGGAGTGATCGGAATAGGAATAGGATTCGAGGCCACCAAGCTTGACACCGGCAATGGTGACTCGCGTATTTCCTTCAATTGAGGTTGGTCTGAGGCTCCACTGATCTGGGTTGGTGACTGGGGTTGGATTGCGATTGATCGGGGTATGGCGTGAGGTTGCCGCTGGAGGGGTCTGTTGATCCTGGGCCCTGCTGCAACTGGCCGCTGGTGAGTGCCAGCCGTTGCATTTGACGTATGACCGTGGCTGCGTGGTAGGCTTGCTGCAACCATGAGAGAAGAGGAAGACTTTCCTACGGAGCCTGGCGAGCAAACACATACAATCAGCAACTTGATAATCATCTAATTATACTAACCTTCCACCTTGATTTGGCGAAATTTTTTTTAAGTTGTTCCGATACAGTACCATGGATATTTTTATTGCTAGCTGCATTGCCGGATATCCTGAAAAAAAATAAATTTGCACGATACTGCACGTACTTGCACGTACAAAATATATTTGATTAAACAAACATTTATTAGTATATGAAATATATATTCATAAAAAGATATGTTAAACAAAATACATACTGACTGATTTATATTGTATTAAAATAATATGTTAAAATATTTGTTTATAAGAATTACTGAAAATTTTAATATGAAAGCTACTATTATATACTTTGAAGCATTTATACACATGATTCAATAATTTTGTAGTAAATAGTATTAATTAATATATGAAATTAATGTAATTCTTCTACTTACTTAATCCATATCTAATTATTAAGAACATCCATATCTATCTTATTATTATTAATAAATTCAGTTCCTGTAATATCCTTATTATTTGAATTTTAAAACATGATTTTTCAAAAATTATAAATATCTAATCTAGAACACGTTTGAAACATGTATTGCAAACTGCGATTTTTTTTTT
>CAJDYZ010000241.1:86502-101019 GCA_903986555.1 Heterotrigona itama
CGTTTTGCTTATTAGTAGGTTTTGATCGTCCAGGCAGTGATAAATAAAGGAGGGAAAAAGAAGATTGTCGTCAAATGACGAGTAAAATCATCATTTAATGCCAGTGAATGATCATGAACTCTCGACCTTTTCGCGAACGAATGATAGCAGATAGCACGTTACGATGCTCCACTTTGCGCTTATCCGTGGACCAATGTTTGACACGTATTCGTTCCGCGCACTATTCCGCTACCGAAACGTATTCTATTCCGCGTATCGGGCTCAGGGTCGCGGCCTCGCGCCCTCGCGGTACGATTTGTACTATGTAGCAGAGATAGCTCCGGTGGTCTATGCGCCAAATCCTCTCCACTCTATCTTCTAGTCTCTTTCTATTGCACTTTATCGTATGGCAACTATCCCTTTTATCTATTTTCTTTCGATATTGGAAGATTAACATCTGGATTGATCATGATGCTCAGTCCTCAACTGAAATCAACACATTTCTTACTCGATGCTTTTCTCTCATAATACTGTCGTACTACGAACTGCGCGTATATATTCCCGCAGTTGCATCACATGCACATCGTGCATCCGTCAATGATAATACAGTAAAAGTTGCGGTAATACGGTGCAACAGTGATTCTCACGATCAAGTATTTCAATGCTGCAGTTATGCTTTGTTAGTTGTCCACGCGTCGAATTCTTACCATCACCAATTATTACTGAGACAAACCTCAAATGTACCTAGAAAATTTCTAAACAGTTCTACTCTCTCGTAGTGTGACACAAAGTTACCTGAAACTTCCGTTTATTTTGCCATTTTACAATTCAGATTTTTTTCACAACTTCTGTGAGAGGAATGATATATCGTTTTTGTAAATTAAGACGGAAACGTTATGTCTTATTGACATAACTGCACTTGGGACTATCTTGTTTCTTGTGGTGGAGGCACTTTAAATTTTTAAGCGCAAGATTTGTTTGTAGATTGATATTTTACTTGTAATTGTTTTATTAGTATCTTTCTCTTCTAATTGCATTAGAAGGAATTAACCGATAATAGTTAAATGTAAGAATAGAAAAAATCGAGTTAACATAGGAGCCTGAAAGAAACTTGAGCCACCTCAAATGTAACAAACTGGAAATTTGAATGAATATGATTAGATACTTATGTCTGACAATTTTAATAATTCTTATACAAGATCTTGTATAATGTATGTAATATGCTTCGAATTTCCAAGACAACTTAAGATTATTTATCAGAATCTGCAAGAATTTTTAGGTATTGAATCATATTCGAAATGATATGAACCTTTGTAGTATCTTCGAATCGCTTCGAAATTGAAATTTAAACGTTTATCGTTGGGCTTGAAAAATATATCAAATTTCAAATTTTCATTTAATATAACAATAGAACAGTCGGTTCACGAAATCAATTTTAAGAACTTAAGGTGAGAATAATAGCGGTCAGATAATAAAAAATATGATCTCAGTCAATTAATACTGCTATAGTGTATGAAACTATCAATTATAATTCTATTGATTTATTTATATAATAAACGTAAAGAAATTTAAATTATTTCATGTATTTATTTTACCTTTACTTTTCTTTAATGTTATTTGAGAAACACTGTAGAAATCGTATAACATGTTTCAAAAACATTTGTAAATGTTATTGGTTATATTTTGTAAATATATTTTTTCATCATTATTCTCGGTTATTTTAAGGTCGATTATTTTAAGGTGTAAGAATGTATTTTGTTATATTTAGAATATTACGGATATAAATTGCTATAAAGTCTACATAAATGGGAAACGTCTTTTATACATTATCATTATACATATGAAAATTTGTCTTTCACGTAGTTATGGTAACTTTATATGTACGTATTTATTAAATTAGTTAAAATATTTTATACAAATTTCAACCACTAATTAAAAAATAATTTTTAATTCTTTTATAAAACATTAATATTTAAAAATAATTATAATTATTAATAATCTGAAATAAAAAAAACGATTGTATCTATTATAAAACATGGTTTATAACAAAGAGCACAAATTAATTTTGCAAACAATTATGCACGAAGGTTTTCTCTCCGAAAACAAAGCAAAAGAGTTAATTATTAAGTTATTTAGTAAGTAAATTTATATTTAATATCAAATACAATTCAAACGTCCATGTACTTATTTTATCTGATATATTTTATATAAATGAAATTGTATATTTCAGATGATAATAAAGTTGTACCAGTAATAAATCAAATAAATGAAATATTACAACCTTTAAACATGTTGATCAAAAGAATACAGTGTGAAATTACAGGACAATTGTATTGGGTTTTAATAAGTACGGTGCTGGATGAAGTAACCAGGTTTGTATGATTGTATGATTGTATGTAGTCAAAAAAAAAAATTTATAATCATTTAGGATGTTTCATTTTCTTCTTTTTCAAATTAAACTATGTAATATTAGGTTTATAAATAGGTATCTTCTATAGGTAAATAGGTATCTTCATTTTACTTTTGTGATTTGTTAATTAACAGCATCTGTAAAAATTTTATATGAAGTTTATCAAAATTTGCATTATTTTATAGGTTTCAAGCTAAATTTTCAAAAAATCAATTGGCTTTGTTAAGAATTATATTTTCTGAAATTATAATATCAAACAATGGATGCATACAAAGTACAATGTGTTTAAATTTATGCTCTTCATCAGATGTGAAGATGTCAAAAGCAGATGCTGAAGATTTTCTTGAGGATATGGTTAATAGAAAATGGTTAATTTACAAGGTACTAATAAAAATTTGTCATGTAAATAATATTATTTTATTAATCTTATATTTATTTTTATGATATTTATAGGATGGTTATTACTATATGGGTATAAGAAGTATAACAGAATTAATGCCATATTTTAAAGCTACCTATGAAAGTAACTTAAATACATGTTACCTTTGCAAACAAATTCTTTTTCATGTATGTTATTCTGAATTAATATTCTTTTTTCATGTATGAAAGTCAAAATTAATATTTCTTTTTATTAATCAGGGTAAAAAATGTAATTGTGAAACCTTCTTTCACTTGTATTGCTTGAAGAAATTCAGTATGGTTTGTGATCCAATGAAATGTCCTAATTGCAATACAGTTATCTCAGATGTTGATCTATCTGGTAGTATTTTTTATTCATTTCTTTTATATTTTTTTATATTTTTTATAATGAAATTAACATACGTAGGTATACAAGATGATTTGACACTAGTAGAAGAGGATACGAGTAAAGTAAAAAAATCCAGCAAAAAGGTTTTAAGAAATAGAAACTAGATTTAGTTAAAATACAAAACAAAATTTATTTTCATCCATAAATTTTGTATTATTATAAATAGTGTACTATGTCATACATGTGCATATATGATATATTATATCTACAAATATATACAGTAAAACAATATAAATAAATCTGTAGTGTCTCAACTGTTCTGATTTTTTTCAAATTTTTCTCTCAAATATTTGAGACCAGCTGTTATACTTGCTTCATCTATACTTCTATTTTGCTTCATCTGATTTTGTACAATATTACTTGATTTATATAGTCCAGGATCAATTGATGAAGTAGAACTACTTTGATTTATTGTTTCAGTCACATTATTATATTCAGTATTAGAATCATTTGTGGATGTACTTGAGTTAGGAGGAAGTGGTATATCATAAGAATGTATTTCATTTTCATAAGAATCTATTTCATTTTCTGTAGCATCCTGTTGATATGGATGAGACTTGATGTCATTATAAATACTCAAGGGTATATCAGCATTTTCAGAATTTAAATAACCAGCACTTTTTGAATTTTTATATACTGGTCCAAATTCAGTAACTCTCATTTTCCTACATTTCTGTACCCACTCTTCCTGAGACATTTCATACCAATGTGTTCTTTTGCCTAGAAGTTCTCCTAAAGCTTTTATTTTATTTTCTTTTTCTAATTCTTTATTTTTTTCCATACTTTGGTTTTCATTATTTTCTTTCTTAGTTTCTTTAACTTTGATTAAATTTTCTTCTGTATTATGCATATTTTCTGATGCATTTTGACTAGATTCACTGTCATTCTTTTCTTTAAACTCTTCCTCTATTGTATCTATAGGTAATCCTGCTCTAATACACTGTCTAATTTTAGCTGCTTTTAATCTATTATGTTCCATTTTCTGTCTCAATTCTTTTAATTCTTTTATCTCTGTCTGTTTTCTCTCTGTTTCTTTTCTTAAATTAAACAGATTCTTCTGTTGCTTAATTCTTTCTTCCTCATCTTGTGAAAATGCATAATAACCAACACCATGGGTTCTAGCTTCATCAAATAAAATATCCTGATAATGTATATTCACTTTATCAGCTAGTTTTTGCGTTTGTTCCTCCCATTTTCTCCTCATAATTTCTATTTCAGGTTCTTTCTCTTCTTCCACATAATTTTGATCAACAGCATCATTGGTTTTTGGATCAATTCCTTTTTTATTTATAATTTGTTGTTTAATCAATTGATCCTTTTCTTGCATCAAAGGCAAATCTTCCCGTAAACATTTTCTTGTGCGGCCAAAACAATCTTCATATTCGACCCAGTCATCCTCATTTTCTAATACTGCATCAGTTTCATCTTTTGATAATGGTTCCTCTTCAGATTCATCTGATTTATTTGTAAAGTCAACAAGAAAATTCTCATTAGTGGTTCTGGATTTTTTTAATCGTTCGTATAATCTTGCTTTTGCCTCCAGCATCAATTTTGACTTTTTATGGGTATCAACATCCTCAATATACTCTGGTATTTTTGAATTTTCCTTTTTAGATTCCTCTTCAACTTTTTTGGACTTCTTCTTTTGTAGCTTTGATGCTATATGACTAATTTCTGATTTCAATTTCGCTTCATTTACTTCATGTTGCTTTTTTAAAAGCTCTGCTTTTAAACCAACGAGCGATGAAAAATTTATATTAATCTTTTTCGTGTTATTCATTTTTAAATAATTATTTAAAATTATTAATTATTTAAAAAATTATTTTATTGATATTACGAATTCATAATTCAATCGCACTTGGAAAATGATTATGGATATACTTTTTCTGATTTATGCCCTTTACAGGAGTGTAATAAATTGAATATTTTATCATTTATTTTTTTCTTAAATGTCAATGTAAAATATTAATTATAGGTTATGGTATTAATAATATTTGCCTTCAAAGTGTATTTAAAGCATAAATTTCAATTTGTATAATCAGATATGTATATATACATTAAAATAAGTAGATTTGATCTTGTTTTAAAGAATCATAACTTTAAGTAACATGGTTAACAAATTCTAAATTTCGTTTACGTGAAAATTTATACAAATGAATCTTTTAAAGATCTTCATACCAACATATCAAAGGTAACTGCTGGAAAGGCTCCACACACACACACATATATTAATACGCGCGCACGCGAGCTTACACGTACACACGCACACCACACACACCACACATATCATCGTTGGAATAAAAGAAATTGAAACTTTTATTAGAAGTATTAATTAAGTAATTATCACTTGTATTATTTAAAAAATTATTTTTATAAGAATTAAGTGTAAATAAATATGTAATATTACTTTAATCATTGAAGAAATGGAAACGGAAAAATAGAGCAAGCATTATTTCTTTTGGTTAAGAAACTATGTTAAAAAAAAATAACTACGCATGACTGATGTTATGCTTATAAATAAACCTAATGTAAATTTTTCAGCTTTATACCATTAAATTCTAAATATGTATTACATATAAATTTTGTTTATTTGTATAATAACATATATGTATAATATTCTTTTAATCTTTTGTCCTTATGAATATTTAATACGGTAAAATAATAATAATGAAATGTACTTTCAATAATATTTATATTAAAATTATATTTAAAAATAATCAGCAAATCGTGTTCCTTAATGATTTATTTCAATGAACTGTTAGTAATATAATTTCAACAATTTATTAAATTACATACAACTGTTGTATTACACACGAACTAATTTTTCTTACTATTAATAATAATTTTCGTAATTAAATATTTTACTTCATTAAAAAATTCAATTAATAAAAAAACATTGAACGAGATTAGGGGGTGAGTGCGTAATATATTTCATTCCCCCGTATATTACTTAAAATAGAAATTATTTTGTGCTATAATACCATAATAAAGTCCTAGCAAAATAAACGTTCGAACAATAATAAGTCAAATTTACATAGTACAAACAAAAATTAACATAAAAATGCGAGATAATAAATACAAAATAAATCGGAAGTCCTCTTTTTTTCCATTCAGTAAACTCCTCCCAATATATTGATCAATTGTGTAAAAACACTAAGAAAAAGTTGCAATATTTACTGATAAAAAAAAATGAACAAAAACGTGAAATTATTACAATTTAATGAAGAATTGAATAGTTCAAAAGGGTGTAGAGCTTCGGGCCTTAGGCTCGATTCTTAAGAACTGTAACAGGAAATTTCGTAAAAAAAAGGTCGGTTTACTTAGTTGCAAACTAAGCGTGTAGTTGCGTATATTTGGGGAAATTGCGATTGTTAGAAGGATTTCATCCGTTGATATTCGTCGCCATTCGTCAATCTGAAAATCGATTGTCGATTATCAAGCCCGTTCGAAACCTGAAGCTGCCGATCTGTTACTATGTTAGTCATATAATTTGCGGACACCACCAGTTAATGCAACGAATAAGTTATTGCACGTTGGATACCGGTAAGTAATCACGCGGCATAACGAGCGATTTAGTTGTCGGTTTAGTTACATATGCTTCTTTGAACATATATATATATATATATATATACATATATAATATATATATAAAATGTAATAGAATAACTAAGATCGTTAAGATCAGGTTTTAGATAATTCTTGAAAACTCGTAATGGCACCCCGTAAAATTGTGAAACATGCAGAGGTAGAAGTAGAGAGAACCCCGGAAGCCGGTGATGTATCGCCCCCAAAGAAAAAAAAGACCGTGGCGAAGACTACGAATAAAATCGACGAAGAGAAGCAAGTTAGATTGCCGAGAGCTGCGAAATTGACGAAAATCGAGCAGACAGAAGGCACAGAGACGACCACAACGGTAACTAAGAACACGAAAACAAAAGTCAAGACGTTGTCGCCTGCTAAAAATGCTTCGGTGACTACGAAAACGAATTCCAAAGTCAAATCTGTGCCGAAGAAAAATAAAGAGGCGGTGGATAAAGATAATATGAGACTTGTGAATGAGCCAATTATAAAAGATGCCGAGGAAACTGAAACGAAAAAGACACGCGCTAGAGCAACGAAAAAGGCGGGAATTGATGTGAAGGAAGAACGTGCGTATTTGAAAATTTTATATAAGTTTTTAATGTTGTTGTCAATACATATTCTCTGAATGAGAATTTATAGCCCGTAAAAATATGGATGATTTGTTTATTAATTTTATTACTTAAGATGATATGATAATTCCAAAGTAATAAATTTTAGACAAATTTTGTGAGTATATACAATTGTGCTAAAAGATATTGAAATTTTCTTTTATTGTAGAATATATGAATTTGATATAAATATTTTTAGCGTGGAATATTGTGATCTTTTAACAAATTTATTGGATATGTTAACCAAATAGTACGTATATAATATATTAAATATTATATACAAGTACTACAATAGAAATTAATTAAGTTCAGAGTTTTTTGTTTCTCATGTGGAAACAATCTCAAATATACATTTACATATTATTAAAATTATTCTTTTGTTAAATTTAGTTATGAAGTTTTCTTGAAAAATATAAAGTATTGATTACTTTTATATTTCTACGTTGAATAAATTATGTAAATTAAATATTATTGAATAAAAAGTTAACAAAATTGTACTTATCATATTTCTCTCCTCATATACATATAATATTGTACTCATAATAAATTAATAATCATGTATTGATTTTAGCTAAGTCAAAGAGAAGAATTAAAAAACAACCTATTAATGAGAATGCTGAAAATTTAGAAGCACCAACTACAAAAAAAAGAAAACAAATAAATGTTAAAATAGCATCAAAGGATAGTAAACCAAAACCAAAAACAAGAGCAACAAAGAAGAAACCTGATGCGACTAATGATACGAAAGATAAAGTTAACAACAAAGCTAAAACTGTTAATGATAATGAAACTGAAAATGATGTTAAATCAGGAGATGATAAATTTACTAAAGTAACAGTACCAAGAAAAACAAGGGGTCGTAAGAATGAACCTAATTCAGATGACATAAATGATGAAACAATAGAGAAATTGTCATCTTCGGAAACAGTAGACACTAATAATGAAAGTGAAGAAGCTGAAAATAATGAATCAGAATTAGCTCAAACTGTTAAAAAAGGAAGAAATGTAAAAAAAAAAGAAGCACCACAAAAAAAATCTACTAAAACGCGTGGCAAAGCTAACGAAAATGTCACAGATATAACAAAAGTAGTTAAAGAAGCACAAAAGAAAACAAATAAAGAAATAATAGTTACTATAAAGAAAGGTCGAGGTAAGGGTACAGAAAATACAACGGAGGAGAAGAAAGTATTAAATTCGTCAGAAACATTAAATAGTAATAATAACGTACAAAAATTGTTAGAAGATAATGATAAAAAAGAAGATGCAGAAAAAGAGGAGACAAAGAACACCAAAACGTCGGGAATGCCCAAAAAAATAGATGATATGATTATAAAAGATGAAATAAATGAAGATAATATGATGAGTACATCGGTACACGAAGAAGAAAATTAACAATGTATGTTCTATTTTTACTTGATATGTTTCTTCGAGAAAATTATATCATTAATATTTTAATATATTTGATAAAAATACAAATGTCTATGAGTATTTCTATATTTAGAAATACCAAAGAAATATATACATTGTAAAATTTCAATAATACATTTTGGTTACACATTGTTTCAAAAACTGTTATTTGTATTTTCTATGAAGTATTTTACATAGCATAGTTTTACAAACTTCTTATTAGTGTTTTCTATGAATAAAGTATATATAAACACTTAGTATATTTAATATTTCTACAATATTTAAAGTTGTTTATTTGTTTTATGTAAGGATTGAAGAATGTGTTTGTTGCTACAAAGCATTTAATTATAAAAAAAGTGCCAACGAGTTTCTTACTTTATAACGTTTTATGCTATATTCAGTAGACATACACTGTCATTCTAAATAATACTACAGTGTTCTTTACTGCATTCTTTATTATGTTTTATAATTATTAAGTAAGTACTTTCTGAAAATATTGAAGAACAACAAATTGGAAAATGAGTAATTCATTTTATATTGGATCATTTTGAGTTTAATAAATCTTTATATTCATATTGATATGATTTGATTATGATTAATTGTTTAAAACTTAATATATTTGTTTGTAGATATTTTTGTATTTTCTTTTCGTAAATTAAAGTTATTCTTAATGTTTGACGAAAATATATAATTGTTGTTATGTCATATTTTGTTTGTATGCATTTTTGTTTACATTTATGGTTACCAAATTATTTTTAAATATTTTTGAAATTTTCAATAATAACATTTTGAATTACGATATAAAATTCAAGTATATATGTGTTTATATATACAAATGCACAAATTTTAATATATTTGAAATACTAAGATTGCCATTGTTAGAAATTAAATTGAAGTGTTCCTACTTTAATAACCAACATTTAAGAACTCTTATGATACAAAAAAATTTTTCATTATATTATTATTCTCTTTATTGAATTACTTTGCATTATTATTCTTAATATACTTTTAGTAATTATTATAAATGTATTTGTGGAAATTAACGTAACCTATAATAATTTATGTTTTCTTTAAAAATTTAGGTATACTTTATAATTTTATTTTATTTGGATATTAATAAAATCAAACAGTGTTTTAATTTTTATTTTTTTTGTATTTTATCAAATGTAAATATAGAAGTAATCACAGATAAATGAATATATATATATATATATAATTAAACTTTATTTTAATAAATAAATATAGTAATATAAAAAAATTTATAATAATGTAGATTTTCAGAATTAAAGTATGAAAAATTATTTTACTAAATTTATTTCCACTTTTAAACTAAACAAAATTGCACATTACAAGATTACTTCAATATTTCGCGCCAAAAGTTTAATTTCAATCACTCTATGTCTCTAGTGGAACTACTTTAATTACTAGAAGATTGATCGATTCGTTATAATTATATATTATCCGTTATAATTATACATTATTAAATTTCATATCTTTAAATAAAAAAAAAAAGAGAAAACTGATGGTCGTAGAGAATTAAAAAGCTACTATAAACTATAAACCAAAAAATTCGTAATTTTGCTGAATTCGTTTTATATCTTTCCTTTATTTGTATTCGTCAAAAAAACGTCAATTTTACATGTAGAGAAAAAAGAAAAATTTTACATTTGGAGAAACATTAAATTTTGTGGATGCTGCTTAGTGATAAATTTCTTGAAAGAAGATGGCGCTCGATTAATGCTCGCGCGTACAGATGATGTAGTGCTATCTATAAGATTGTAGTAAGTTAGAACGCTCTCCGTTGTGGATCAAGGAAGCAGTGAGAAACAACGGCGGAAGTGGGGATCGTGCGCCATTTTCTATTTTTGTATAGCAGTGAACTAGTGTTGTGTGTGTATATTTTGTGTGATAAATCGATGGATTATTAAATAATTGACGGAGGACGTGTCGATGTAATGAAATGATATTCGGTAACACGTGCTTCGAATCTCATGCGAATAATTATTATTTTGCGTTTGTCTTCTATATAACCCGTGCGTAAACCCGTAGCTCCTGTATCACGTAAACACTTTTTCTTCATTTCTCTTTTGAGCTAAGTGAGAGTGGCTTTCGAGAGCTATCGGTTCATTAGAACTATTACCTGGCGGATCGACGTTGAAATTATATCGTTTTGCCCTCCTCGATTGCGGGGTCCTTTACTCGCTTTTAAAGATAAAACTTCAAGATATAGAGAAGGGAAAACCGTCTGTGATACTAAACAGTACTAAGGTATATAGCTAGAATATAAACTCTACAATTAGATATATACGTATATATGGCATATGAGACGTAGATAGATCTCACATAAAAGATCTAGAAAAAATAAAGTCTGTATAGTGTGTGCTGTGAATTTACCTTACTCAAGGGATAAACGTGGTAAAGAGCAGAATGTCTCAGGAATCTGTGACAAATGACAAGCAACTGCCAACTCCTAAAGATAAAGGTATGAGATCTACTAGTTTACATTATATTACATTAATTATATATCCGTATGTGTGTGTGTGTGTATGTATGATGTATGTATGTATATATGTATGTGTATGTGTATGATGCATGTGTGCATATATGTATGTATGTATGTATGCATGCATGTATATCATAAGCTTCGTGTAATATATGTGTATGTATGTATGTATGTATATATATATATATTGTGTATATACAAATGTATATTCATTATCATTATTACATTATTTTATATATATATATGTATTTTATTATTATTGGATCATTTTATGTACATATATGTATATATATAATATACACATATAGATAATATTTTATAATTATAATTTCTTTTTTAAATGTATGTCCAAAATATGATTACAATCTGCTTAATTTTATGCATTCAAATAATCTACATCAGCTACATTGTTACTATATCTATAAGGTCTGTAATCTCCTTCGTAGAATAGATGTGTTTTGATTTTTAATAGAAAGTAGAATATGAGGAAATGCTTCAATGTGGTAAAGATAAATGTATTCATATTAATAATTTTACTGTTTGCCTTCATGATTACATGTAATTATCTCGTCTAGTCAAGATATAGTGTAGTCAATATATTTTTTCATATTACAATTATTCAGAAAAAGCAAAAATTATACATAAGTTTTAAAAGCTACAATATGAAAATTTGTTTGGAAATTGATGGTGATAGTATATATTTGATTGTCATTGAAATATGGATCAAGAAATTCAATGTCAAAGATGTTGGTATATGTATATATGTGTGCGTGTATATGTGTGTGTGCGCGTGTGCGTGTGTGTTGTGTGTCTATAAAATTGATGTTTTGTTTTTTATGCATAAAAATATTAAATAATTTGTAATGGAAGGAGAAGATTATAATTTTTTATTCTTAATGTTAGAATGTTAGAATGTTTAATGATTGGTTATTTGATTATTATTTATATGTTTGAGGATAAAGAATTCTCAGTAGAATTCTTAAAGATTCAAAGATATAATAAGTACAAGTAAGTACAAGTATAAGTTTAATATAATGAAATACGATATGCTAAGAAATTTATATCATTTATTGTATAACTATTTCTAAAGTATATAGATGTTTAATGACATACTATAAAATAAATGTATAAAGATGTACATTCTCAAAAAGGACAAAATGCTAGGGTAAAGATATTAATATTTAATTTAAGGTATTAAAGTATATTGATTTAAAGATCAACATTTATGTATCTCTTGCATTAATTAACAAACATGACTTACGCATAATATCATAATGGTGAAAAATATAAATAATTACTTAATATATAGTTACTTAATATACAGTTACTTAATATACACAACACGGTATTTTTTTGGAATTCATTTAATATATTTTAATTTTTATCAACCAATGTTAATATCAATGATAATTTTTTAATCTTTATTTTAAATATTATCTATTAATCATAATAAATGTCCAAATTTCAATAATGATAATGATCATGATAAATATCATAATTTCAATAATTGCAATAAAATCACTTGATGAATGATTAAATAATACGTGTATATATATAGATATATATATGAATAATTAAATAATGACTAGATGACTTGATGAATAATTAACATATATATTATATACATATTAATATATATATATAATAATTAACATATATATATATACATATTAATATATATATATTAATATATATATATATGGAATGTATACGCGCGCGCGCGCGCGTGTGTGTGTGTGTGTGTCTGTATGGAAACATTTGAATATTTATTCGGAAAATATCAGTTACAAATTACGTTCAAACGTATTTAAAAACAAAACCAATAAGATATAAAGTTGACAACAACGTTCTCAGGGACGTACTTGATTGGATTGTAAACTTTGTTTCGTCTAAAAACCAGCCGCCGGTTTCGCCAGTTTGTATCGTGCTGTACGACACGCAGTATCTATGAGAATTTAAGAATTTCGTTTCTTAAACGCGTGTTACACGAACGTAAACGCATCTAGAGAAATTCGTAAAATTATCAAAAGTTGAGAACGATATCGTTCAGTTGTGCGCAAGTTGTATGAATCGTTTATCTAACGTATGAAAATAATTTTACACTTGTCGCGTGTTCCTCGGTTTTTTTTTTTTTTTTTTTTGTATAAATTATATTGTTCATTAACGTCGTGCGAGTTTCACATCTCGTCGTTAATTTTGCCGTTAACTTTCCCTGAAGTAATTCGAAACGGTGATTCCTTTCGTCCTTTATTGATAAACAATTGTACGACTATCCGATATACGGTTTCAATCGGCGAACTAGATCATATCGATAAAAATATATAGACGAAATTGAAATGAAGCTAGACAACAGACAACGCAGGGTTGCTAGTTCGAATTGGTATCGGCGGCCACGAAAACGTCCGCTGGTAGGGCCAACAGGATCTCCTCTGTTAGACGAAACACTTGTTATGCAAACCAGGTCTTTCCGATGGTTTCGCAGGAATAAATCTGTCAACGTTACAAAACGGGTTACTTTTCGTAAGTACTTGCCCCCCAGTAAATGGTCGATAATCTCGTTCCGGCGTTGAAAGTTGGAAAGAACGTACCCACGCCACGCGTTCAAATCTTCGTTAATCGTAGGTCCTGCTCCAATGGCGGAAGTTCGTTATCCTATAAAGTTTGCACACATATTCAAGTAATCCGATAGCTTTTAGCAGTTGACCAATTTGAAAATCGCACACGGTAATTTAGATGTAATTTACGATAAATTTTATAAACTTACGCTTGAAATACACTTAACTTCCTAATAGTGAGCAGAAAGAAACTAATCGGTTGATGGTTTATATAAAAATATATAGTTCAATTTTAAGAATAGGGCAGATCTTGAAAATCCTTGAAAATCCTTCGCATTACTGGTGTAGGCCGCGTTAGAATCATTTAACTTTGCCAAATAAAATTTTCCCCTGCTTCTTGACGGTTATGTGTATCATGTTATGCCATATTATGTTATAAATAAAAGTAAATTGAAGATTTTCCGCAAGAGCAACAAGTGTTCGTACTTACTGAGTACTATATTTGATACAATTTTGCTTGTATATATGTATGATGTGAATTACGTATGAATAAAATGCTATTAATATTTTATTTTTAATATTCTAAAAAAAAAGTATGTGTATAAATAGATGATACATAAATTTATATTTATTATCTTAACTATTTTTTTTTTTCTTTTTTTTTT
>CAJDYZ010000241.1:101065-117008 GCA_903986555.1 Heterotrigona itama
TAACCGACACTTCAATTATGGAAGTAGGCCGTTCAAGACCTCAATTCCAATATTCCCGGGTATGATATTATTGTAAAATATTTTGCTAAAACATCATTTACGATTAATTTTTCAAGCATTGCAGACCACTATAATTCATGGATCAATTTACAGGAGGAATTAATACTGATAAAGAGCTTGCCATTATCTAAGAGGAGGCCTGATTTCTTAGATACCTCATATAACAAGTATGTTTTTAATATTATATATAAATTCAATATTCATTCTACTATTTGTATTTTTTGTTGTTGTTTTTCAAGATCATTTAAATTTTATTATTACTCCTTGCGAATTATATTCGTTTACTTTTTTCTCTGTTCTTTCTTTATTTGGTTAAGTTCGCGTGGTGTGTGGGATCCTGAACGTTGGCATTCGGATAGGAAGCGAAGCGACACACCACCGAAAGACGAAAGAACTGGACGTGGCGATCAAGTTACTGAAAGTCATAATAAACGTCGGAACGGAGATCCAAGGGAACGAATCCGTAAGGAACAAGACGGCATAGTATTGAGTCCTCAGCGTAGAAGTTTCAATTCAGGTTGTTTTGTCAACGTGAATCAACCTTCGAACCGACGTCCTGAGAGTCCAATAGGGAAAGCAGAGGTCGTGGTAATACACTCAAAAAATAACTACTACTGGGGAAATAGATTAAAATCACCGGAGTGTTTTAACAGAATACATGACAGACTATTTACTTGTAGGTTAGCCATAGGGAACCTGTTCGCCGAATTGGAAGTGGAAGAATTTTAACTCGCGATATATGGGACTTTCGACCTGAGAATGAAAAACTGGAACCTGCTTTTCGATCTGGATCAAGTGGTGGTACTTCCGTGCGTGATCGTGACAACAGGGATACTCGCGATGGAAAGGACCGAGAGAACACGAGAGAAAGAGATCGTGATCGCGATCGCGATAATTTGCGTGACCGAGACGAAAGGAACGAACGGTTTGAGCGAAGATCATTTGGCCGTGATTATGGCGACAGAGATAGGGACCGCGATCGAGAGAGAGCAGCTGAACGGAATGATCGTAATCATCAATCGGAACGTGATAAGGATCGTGGTCGCGAACGAAGATTCAGCAATGATCGCAGGCGAACATACAGCGAAAATCGTAACGATGCGGATGAACCAGAATGGTTTAGTTCTGGACCGACATCGCAACATGATACCATTGAGTTAAGAGGTTTCGAAGACATCCCTGAGGAAAAAGCAGTAAACAATAACAATAGCAATACTAAGAACAAAAAGCAAACTCCGGTTCAGAAGAAGCGCGGGAAAAAGAACTCGTCGGAGAAAGATGAGAAGCAGACTGAAAATTCAGCAGGTCCGAAAGGGCGAAGTACACCGACCACGATGGATCAACCTATGAACGTTGTCGCTGCGCCGCATTCGCCGATTTCAGAACAGAACGAATCGACGTCTCTCACACAAAAACCAAATCATGATTCCAACGAAAGCACTGTAATCGAACAAAGTTGCGAGACAACGGATAATTCTAGCACCGCTAATCAGAATCAAGAAAATAGCCATCCTGATTTTAATCTAGATGAATTCTTAAAGTCTGATACATTTCCTGGCGTACCTGGACTTTTAACTGTAAGTCTTATTTTCTATTTATATATAAAATGATATAATATTTCATAATTTGCATATTGTGATATGTTTTATTTATATATAGAATGGAGTTGGTTCAAACGGAGGTTCTTGTTCCCGATTTAGTCAATGGTTTAAGAGGGAGAGTCCTGTTCAACAAGTGGATAGTCGTCGTACTTCTATACAGGATGATATACTGAACAATCTTCTTAATGATATCACCGAACCAAATATTCAGATTCCATCAGTGACAGAATCTAATACATACTTTGCTCCCATTTCTCCTGCTAATACGACAACAGCAAATAATAATACATCCACTACTGGGGTAAAACTGCTGGAAATGCTACAACGTGGAAACAAACCAAATCAAAATGGACAAGGGGATGTAGCTAGCACTGTAATTCCAATGATGAAAAGCTCATCTATTAAAGATATGGGTGAGAATTTCTGCTACTAATTTTTATTATTATTATGACATACGATAGAACGCTATATGTGACTGAAACTTTTTTAGAAGTTGGTGGAAAAGTTGTGCATAGTCTCGAAGAATTGGAAGCACGCATGCGGGGTGGTGCTCCTCCACCCACATCTTCGACTGATCAACCTCGTGTAAATAAGACTGAAGAAGATCTCTCTGCGTTTAAAAAATTGGTAATATTATATATATTATATTATCAATAAAATGTTACAATTGTATCTTCTTTTTTTTATATACATAATTTGTTAACAATTTAGCTTGCTCAAGTGACTGGAGGACAGGCTATACCAGCGGCAAACGGTCCTATTTCGCAAAAACAACCTGTGACATTAATACAAGTAAGATCATTTTCTTTCTTTTCACCTTTTCATTTGACATCGAAGTCACAAAATATTTTGTTACATTTGAGATAATGCGTAATTTTCTATAGTTGCTTAACTCACAACTGAAAACACAACCAATTGCTCCTCAGCAATCGGTCCCAGAACCAATGCAAACATTTAATCACGTTGGTTCTGTCGGACCAACTCAACATCCGCATCAGGCACAAATGCAGCATGAAAATTTAATGAAAGTATTACAGATTCAACAGGTTAGTAATGTTGCTTCTAACTTGGAAAAAATAAAAAGAAAAAAAAAGTTATTATTCCTTTAACATTGATTGTGTTTGTAGCAGCAACAGAAACAACAACAACAGCAGCAGCAGCAACAACAACAACAACAACAACATTCAGATATGTTGTCCATGATGATGGGTGGTCAACGAATGTTAGGCATGAGTCCCGTTCCACCGGAAATGCAGATGATGTTGAGCAATGCTTCAACAAGTCAGGAACTGCTCCAAAGACCAGAAGCTCAAGCAATTATTCAAGGTCTTCAACAAGGAGAAATAACTAGACAACATCTCATACAGCAGTTACAGGTTTGTTTCTTTAACTAAAAAAGAAATTTACGTTTAAATGTTGTTTTTAATATATTAAGCTATAATAATAATAATATGTAAAATAGAATCCAGCAATGCAGCATCGTCA
The DNA here is from genome assembly GCA_903986555.1 of Heterotrigona itama. Lineage (NCBI taxonomy): Eukaryota > Metazoa > Arthropoda > Insecta > Hymenoptera > Apidae > Heterotrigona > Heterotrigona itama. The sequence continues at coordinate 104,212 of CAJDYZ010000241.1, forward strand.
TAGAGAAGTTCTAGTAAATATTTTGAAAATGTATGGTGGTACTACACCACGTACTATAAGTCCACATCCTAATGCACCAACCCCTCAAGATCATATCTTGCAACAGATGTTGTACCAACAACAGCAACAAAGGATTCCATCTCCTATGAACAATGGTAAGTTACATTCCTTGTTCATTTGTATTATTGATAGAGTTTGAACTTTTTTCTTAATTATTTTTGATATACTAATTTTTGCATTGCTGTATAACAATTAATATAAAGACTGTATAATTGATCGGGAATTATTTTTATTATTAAAAATAAAAGTTTTCATTAAAAATATAGATTTATAATATAAATATGTATGATATTGTTTGGGATGCAGCTTATTGTCCACCTTCAATAATATCTCCAAATTTGACTGCTAGTCCCAGTACATTAACAGTACAGCATCCAGGTAGAATATAAAAAATAATAAATTCTTTTTTCTTTTATTATTTTATTCTGTTATTATATATATGTAAAATTTAATAATAAGCAAATCGCTTAAGAAACCTAAAATGTTAAAATACTTATCATAAATTTATTTTAAAGAACTTGTGATCTTGCTTTTAAAAATTTAAAATATTTTTTTTAAATCATAAGGATAACGATTCATCTATTTAAATTGTTCTTGATCTTTTACTATTTTTAACAGTGATGCAACATAGAGTTCCTTCGCCGCGGGAGATTGTTATGCATGCTCAATCTATAATGCAAAGTGCTTTAATTAAGAAAAAGTTGGAGGAACAACGTGAAAACTTCCGAAAACGACAGGATCAACAACAGCAACAACAACAAGCTCAGCAAAGAGCGTCGAGTCCAGTTAATTCGCCAGCAAAGCAAACCATGAGTCCAACACCACTCGCTTTTACTCCAACGTCAGTGTTACGTAAAATGACTGCTGATAAGGAACCTGAGGGTGCGAATCGCTCTAATCATCAATTAGAATCGAATTACTTACTTCTCTCTACAGCTAATGAAAATCGTAATAATATATATCGTAACACATTTAATTCCAAGAGAAATACTTTCACGCAACAATCTGCTTGTTATAATAATGCAATTGAGCTTATTAATTATTCGAAGCATGGTAGCATATCTGAAAAAGATACCTGGTTATCGTTGTCAGTTAAGTTGCCTAAAAATGACAACAATAACGGTGACATAGAAGAATCTGCATTAAAAGATAATCATAATTCCTTCATAGAGGCTTCTATGTCTTATGCACAACAAAAAAAAGATAATGCAATTGAACTGACTAATCATAAAAAGCATGGTGATATGTCCGGAACTGACGCTCAATTATCGTTGCCTGTTAAATTGTCTCACAATGACAACAATAACGGTGATGTAGAAGAATCCGCATTAAAAGACAATCATAATTCCTTTGTAGAGACTTGTATGTCTTATATGCAACAAAAAGATTGGCAGACTGATTTGATTTTAAAGTTAAAGAGAACAGAGAAAATAATTAAGAAGAACAAGCTCATCAGTGAAAAATTATCGAACGAAAATATCAACAAAGAATTGAATCTAAGTGATGATAATAACAATAGTCTTCTTGATAAATTATCAACAGAACAATTAGAAATCGAAACGGTAATAGTCGACAATAAAAAAGCATTAGAAAAAATAGAAGAAAATAAGATAGCAGTTTTACAAAGTGATGTTATTTAAATCATATCTCGTAAATTTCATACATGAAAAAGATTCATATATTTGTGACTATTATCCGATGTGTAACATTACTTTTTTATTTTTGTATTAAAATGAGGAATGATAATTTTGTTTCTTTTCCTTCTGTTTGCTTGACACCTTTAATATGTTTGAATATAATTTATCTGCCTTTTTTTTTGCATATTATATACGAAAATGAGTGTTTTAATTTCAAATATAAATATTAATCTTACTAAAAAGAAAGCAAAAAATCAACTAACAATATAAATCACATTTTCCTTCATAGACTAATAAACGAACATATTACAAAAAAAAAATATGTTGAAATAATTTTATAATAAAACGCTTTATAAATATATATCATGCTTTAAGTTTCTCTTTATATTTATATTTTCATTTTTCCTTTAATGGAATGCTTTGAAATTTTCTATTTTAATGCATGCGCTTGAAGTTTTGAAGCTTTTATGACTTGATGGTTAAGGGAATTGCATCTATTAAGAGAGTGATATTTATGTAATTTTAAAAAAATAAGCGTTTTTTTTTTATTTTCATACATAAATTGAATGAAATGCACATTGAACATATTGACAATTCGTATGTGTTTCTTTAATCCTTATTTGTTATTTTATTCTATCTAAAAATTGATAAAATTGTGATCTTAATCTGACAAATATTTATCATATATTTCATTGTGTATTAAAATATGTCATATATGTTACACAATGTTAATAAAATATAGTTTTTGTTTTATTAATTTGTACAAATATGCTAATAAAATATAGTTTTTGTTCTATTAATTTATACAAATATTTGCAGTATATAGTAAAAAAGTGAAGAATTAGGTTTTTAACTTGCTTAATTTTTTTCCTATTTTTATATAGGTAATAGTAGCGATGCATCGAAATTGACGACTCAATCACAGGCATCGCAAATGCAACAAATGCAGTCTGCAGTTCAAATATTGACTCAAGGAGTTCTTTCTCGACATAATACCTTACGACCACAATCTGTTCAATCTACATGGTCAAATCCAACTATGAAACAACACCCAGGTATCTGAAACGTTATAAATCATACATCATGTTTAAATTTTTTTTATACATTTTGTACCTTGTAACAATTACTCTAAACTTGTCAGAACCAATATTATTTAATTGTTTATATTTTCATTGAATGTTTATATTTTCATTGAATAGGTCGACCGATAGTAAAAGGTGGTAGTGGCAATGGAGGAAATCAATTCCAATATAGTGGAAATTCAGATTTCCAACAGCAACAACAGCAACAGCATCGAACTGTTTCAAGCGTGTATGGTAACCCTGCACGTTCTAAACATACTGTGACTAGTTCCATATCACACCACAATGTTCCCCAATACAATGTTGCTCAGAATTCAATGATAAATCAGAGGTCAAACAGTATGAATAATCAAATAAAGGTACAGCAAGCTCCTCCTTCACATCTTGCTAATATGCAACATCAACCACAGCAACAGCAACAGCAACAGCAACAGCGTATTCTTAATTCACAAATGCAGATGGTCTTAAATCAAAATTACAACTCCAGTCGTACAGGTAAATACAATTTATATATAGATTGATGCAAATAGGGAAATTTAACAATTTATAAATGTTTTATGGTTTACTAGCACAAGTCTCTTTTTTTTTTAAACAGAATGTTTTTACATTAATTTTGTTATTCTAAAATATTTTCAGGTGTCTACCTCTTGTCTAATCAAATTGCATGCAATGGTGTTCAGAAATTGGAATAATTAGATCTCACATTTTAGCTGTTCTTATTTAAACCAGTCTAGACAGCATTTATCTTTGGATCGAACTTAAAGTAATCAACTAACGCTTACTTTAAGCTGTCTTCTATTTTTGTTACATAATCTGCTGAATGCTTTTTCCTAGTACTAAATATCAAGTTAATATTATTCCTTAAGAAAGAAATACGACGCATTAAAATATATTTTCGTAGATTTCATGTATATCAAAATAATAACTATAATAAAAATAAAAATAATAAATATTTTTCACAGATGGGAGAGTAATGCGGTCGCAGCAATTGAACATGCCTGTAGGTCGGCAAGCATCACCAGGTTTAGGATATGTGGGTAGCAATGGTGGAGATCTGTCACCGACTTCAAATCAGTTGGCACGATGGTTTAGTCCAGAACTTCTTGCTCAAGCTCGGGCTGGTAAGCTACCAGAGCTTGTCCAGACAAATGTTTTATCGTTGGAAGAATTAGAAAGACTTCAACATGCATCAACTACAGTGCATAATTAGATTTATATTGTACCTCCTCATCTGTTTAATTGCAAGCACAGGATCCCATCGACGCAGTCGTCGATCCCATCGTTGCTCTAACAACTTTTTAAATTAGATGGCTTTTCATATTAAAAAGTCAATATGAAGATTCACTCCGATTAAAAAGAAATCCACTTCAGTAAAGTGGATTTCTTTTTAATCGGAGTGAATCTTCATACTGACATAAAAAAAATCCTGCTTGCATATACAAAGTCATTTAGATAATAAACCTTAATGGAAGTAAGGTTTAGTGAAATAAATAACCATTTCGGAAAGAGACATTTTTGAACATGATACAGATTAGTCGAGCAGTATTTTCTCTCTATGAAAATGTCTTTTTCTTTTTGATTATCTTACGACTTATTTGTAATAAACTTTACAAATAGCATTAACTAGGAAGCTACAAATGTACAGAGGATTATGAAATAATGATATAGAATCGAAGATAATTAAAAGAAGATAAGCCATTTAAAAACAAATCTAATTGAACATCTTTCTATGGAAAAAAGATTTATTGCTTATAAGACTGAAAAAAAAAATATAAAAATTCTTACTATTGACTATGAGAAAACAAAATACTATTTCATTATGTATAGTTTCTAAATGGCAGTAAAACAGAAGTTATTTGCCTAAGTATGGACAGCAAGTTTATTTATAAATTACAGTGTAACTAGACTCGATTTCAAGAACTATTTAATACTATAAAATCTTTATTATATAACTTGTTACTGAGCTGCAATGTTATTAATTTGATCATCTTTTTCGGCCATTTATTTCTTATCATGAAACTTGCAGAGTCCTTTAGGTAAATAATTATGGTCGAAATGCAGTAAATTGCAGTAACCACAAATGCAGTTACATATTATACAGAGAAAAGTGTCATATATTATATTCTACCTATACTATTACGAACAGTGTGGTCGTATGAACAGAATGAACATGCGTTAATAAAACGAGAGCAAGTCATCAGATCTTGCGTATATTAAGGAAATAAATATATAATATATACTTTGTAGAAGCGTGAGGATACAGTGTTATTATCATGTTCGAAAGCGAAAATTAGAACAAACCAATTCCAAATACAACCTTGGCAGATAGATAGAAAAAGCATTTGCAAAATTTAACGAAAAGGAAGAAAATCAAAGAGAAAGGAATAAAAAAAGAAAGAGAGAACATTCCAACGGTTATAGAGGGACAAAACAAATGAAATATATTAACAAATAGAAAAGATTTATTGTCGACATTGCTGCCAATATGTGTTTGCTTTATAATTAACTTGTTATTTTTGTGATTACATTTTTCGTACAATCATATTTATATTTGACCTACAGCATCAATAATAATAATATAGAAACTTGTTCTTTTTTTTTAACTTTTTTTGATCTAATTTGTTACTTGGTTGATAATCAATATCAAACTATCATATCAGTTATGTGAAATTGCATTTTTTCCTAATTTAATAATGAATGATACTTTTATACTCATTGGTATTTTAGAACCTAGTAAGGACATTAAAAAGACCTGACACAATGTTAACAAATGAATACAAATATTTTTCTAAATTTCGTTTTGTGTTCACATATACAAATTGATATTTAGATAATTTCATTGAATTACAGAGTTCATGGACTTCTGTTACATCTACTCCCTGTTTTACAATACTCTATTTAATAAAATTAATTTTCATATTTGGATGTACTCATTCCGTCTTTTTACTTAATCTAAAGTTTTTTATTAAAATGATATATTCAGTACATGAGTGCTTCATTATCAAGAATGTCTTGTAATAATCATAAGTATATTTATGAAAATTGTCGTACAATCACATAATTGTACACTAAATGTTGATTACAAAAATAATTGGTAAGAATATTTTATGAATGAGAAATTTGGAAAACTGTAACACAAGGGTTTCATAAAATATACTGCAGTTATGCTACAAACAATTATACAAACGGGAAATGTGACAAATTTTTTCTGCGCATTTTATGCATACAATTCATATTTCATTAAACCAAAAAAGTTAATGAAACATGTGTAATATATTATCCTATTCAGTATAGTTAAAAATAGAATTTTTAATATTTTTATTGTTCAAATGTTTTTCGATGCGGCAAAAATGTGCGTCATATTCAGATTTATTTTTTCCGATCAATCTCTGTTCGTATTAACAGTTACGCGTTCATAACTATGCAAAACTGTGCTATATAAAAAACAAAAATTTCATTGGGAATTATTTATTGGGAATGTAATTACTACAAGTACTGCCAACAAATGTATTAGTGTTACATTACACTATAAAAGTACCAAGAAAAAAGGAAAAGAAAAGGAAATAGACAATGAAATTTGTTCTGAAATATTACTCGCAAACAACATTGTTGCCTTAAAAGAGGCTATTACAATCTATTGCTATTGAAATTTATAAAAGAATATTTATACGTATGTATGTATAAAGGACAACTTGTCTTTTATATATGTGTATATATGTTCTTTTACAAATTTTAATTATTTAAAACGTCTCGTTTTAAGTTGTTCTTGTTTTTATCTACATATTAAACAAGAACAATTTAAAACGAGATGTTTTAAATAATTGGTGTCTTACGAGGAAAATTGCATTTACGTTAGATTCATTTATAAAAATAGCAACGCTTGATATTTGGTGGAAAAACATTTCTTACAAAATTGTAAAGAGAACTTTTAATTCGACTTTTTAAAGAAATAAAACGAAAAGGTAATAGTATTTTGCGCTTTATTGATTATATAGTATTGTGAAGTATGAATTTTGTCCTCATAAACTCGCGAATTCGAAATGTTGTTTCGAAAATTTTTGTAAATAATTCAAATCCTAAGCAACTGAAGTTTATTGGCCCATGCATTGGGCCAATAATTTGTAAATAAAGTTATTAAATATTACATTATGTGAAATTGAAGGAAACGTCAAAAATAAATACGAAGAATTGTAATTGTAATTTTATTAGTCATTTCATTTATTTACTGAAATGAATTGAAATTAATATAGTAATAACTAAGATTGAGCATATTCTCTTGGTGTATTTTATCAACTGAAACCTTCATACTCCAAGTATAATCATGTTTAATTTGAATATCAATTTGAAAATTCAGATTCATGTGATATTTTTTTTTATTGTTCTCTTTCAATATCATTTATATCATAAAAGATAAATCACAGAGAATTTACATGAATGTAAATATATTTTTTTGTAGCATAACTTTTTAATGAACTCGTATCACATTTTTTTGTGAGAAAATGTTTCCAGTTATTAATAATCACAGTATATGTAATGTATATCGTATGACTCGACAAATAGCGGCGGAGCTTGGAATTAAGAACTTCGGCTGTTTCCGTCTAAACTCGTTTCTCGCCACCAAGTGTCGCCGAACTTGCCAAGTGAATATTGGTAGAACCCACGAGTCGTAAATGGCAGACCTCCACAGTCGAAGGTGCGTTTCTCTCGTCCTTCGGAATATACGATTATCGGATCCGTAAATTATCAGAACACCCAAAATTTGGATCACGTTTAATTCTGGATTATCGAAATTCAGTGAAAACTTTAACATTTACTATAGAGGAGTAACTGAAACACGTACATCAAATTTTCCATTGCGAGAACAAGGTTTCAAAGGCATATCTTATTTAACTTTGGCAATTCTCATTCTAAAGGCAATATTTACGCAATAAATACATACTTGGTTTTTTAGTACTTATTTTGTCATTTAGATAACGCTAATGATTATCGATATAGAAGTGTACTGTCGAAGAAACGAAGAGGATATTACATTCTGTGCAACGTATATTTATTTTTAGAATCCTGAAATGTATATAGAATTAGTAGTCGAAATTATTGATTGTTTGAAAGCTATGTAACTGATATTGTGCTGTGCCCCACACAGAGACTAATTGAAGGAAACAATAAAATTCGTTATTCGATCGAAAATAAATTAAATGTACCGTTCCATTAGCGTAAGTAATATCCCTAAAAAAAGGAGTATACGATATATCAAGTTCAGGCGCAGTGAATATGCAAACGTGATAAAAAGGTGAGTAGCATATGGCGGGAGGAATGTTGATGGAGAACCACGTGAAATCCAACGTAACCTAGCGCCATTAATGGCAGCCATTGTACATTGTGCGCCCTTCAGGGTTGCCATTTTGTTTGTTTCTTTATAGATAGTGCGATTGTAATTACAAAGGAATGCTTTACGAACATAGACGATCGATTTTGTCCTATATTAAAAGGATTATTTCCACGGCATATCTCGCAGAGATTCATTTCCCTCAAACAAGTCGCGGTCAATATGTAGTGATACGTAGAAAAATAGTTGCATACTCATACATGCTTGTCATCTTATGTGTATGTATATTCAGAAATGAATGACGAATTATTTGTGAACCGAAAAGCAGCGCTCGGTCCGATGTCTCGTACAGTGGGACTTCAGGGCATATCAAGACATTCGGGAAATGTGCGCCGGTGTTAGTAGCGAAACTGTTCAACATACTAGAATGACTCTTGCATATACGGAATCCTTGAAATACGACTTGAAATGATATTGTTGAATTCGTCCAAGGGGCCATGGTCGTGATCGCAAGTTAGACAAGGTACTTGTCGAAACACATCGAGCATAGTATACGACACGCGGATTCCGAAAGCTGATACCGAGGATTACACCTTTTCGGGAGTCTGTCCGAAAGGTGGTTATACAAAATCAATTGTGTCTTTTGTGCGTGCGTTCTGTAGGAAGTGACATTCTATTGGATAATTAAAGCTGGTACGCAGCAATCGAACTGTTCTTTTGATGCTTAAATATTCATCGTGTTAATCTAGTACTTCTAGCTCGCGATGCAGAATTATAGAGCGCGCTGCAGAACTTGGAAAAAAGTGTCAGTTCCGACGTAACTGCGACATTGTGAGAGAGAGTTAAAACCGATTCTATGCAGTGCGTGCACGTAGACGTGCATTAACGACTACGGAAACCTTGGGATTTCGTACTTTTGTCTCGGGCCGGGTTCAGCAGTGCTGAAGGTTTTCGGGACGCAGGATCTGAAAGGCGAGAGAAGATCAATGCATACGGCGATATTCTACTGTGTAATGTTTTATCAGGTGTGTCGTCCTAGATAAAGAATCTATTCTTTGGTAAGGAATAGGATATACATTCGCTAACTACATATTAAGAAAATGCGTAGATCGTCGTTGTTGTGAGAAATGACTTTTTTTTAGAAAGTAATGCGGTAGGACATTCTGTTTTATGTATCACGTGAGATATTAAAAAATTTTTAAGTTTTAATTGTTTCGGGGTAAAGGATAAATAAAAGAAAAAGAGAATCATAGTTGAAATCGTCATGTACATACATATATGTTGCACTGTTGGACTATCATTTATGAAGTCAATAGCATCGACGAAAAGTGAAAGAGAGAATAAAAGGAATAAAGACACAAATAGAGAAGCAATTAGAAAGAAAAAAACGAGACTCGCGAGTACAAGTTGTACGTAATTCACTTTTTGCACATGAGAAGATTCAAGATTCTGACATACAAATATAAAAACACTTATACAAATATAGTTTCATTTTATTGTGTTTTTTTTTGTAATTTTCTCTTCTGATTTCTTACGAGTGATTTTTTTACAATATATCTCGAAAGTTCATTACTTTTTTTTTCTATATCTTCCATCGTACTTGTAATTATCGTCGAAGTATAATAAATTAGTTATATATACTACAGGAAGACCAAAAGAATTGATACATACCTCATTACGTACATTACGTGTATTCATTTTGCTCCAACGTAAAAGTACAGTTTTAGTTATTGTAGTGCTGCTCATCAAGTAGAAATACCGTTTCTACAAATTTGAGACGCATGATTTTCATTCATTGATATTGAAACTTTACAACAAATTCTGCATTATATCAGACATAATTAAATACTAAAATTGAAACAGAGGGATCTATCCAGAATGTTCTTCTGGAAGCCATTTTTACAACTGACGATCTTAAGATATATTGCAATAAGTTTCCAATACGATGAAATACTTCGTAGTATCGTCGACTTACGGCCATCGTACAAGACTATACTAACCAAATGTCATTCTAATTACTTGATAGCGACAAAAGATCATAGTAATTGTCGTTAATTCGTGGTCGAAAGGTCTCAGATGAGGGAGAACAGTGCCAAACAATACCGTGCAATATCGTTCGGTCGCCATGTTTGCTACTACGCCGCTCTCTGCCAATGATTTCAAATCTTTTTGATTGTGCTTCCATCTACTTCCTTCCTCTAATCGAGATGATGATGAAACTACGCATGCTGGGTAAAATGTAACAAGAGAAACGTCTCTCGAGGATATTTCTCATCCGTTTCTTTTTTTTTTTTTTCCTCGAATTCGCCAGGAACATGCATTGAAGCTTGCAGTAGGGCATGAACATGAAACATGGTACGTAACGAAACGACGTGAACGATATTAACGGAATAAGAGAATAAGATCTGCATAACTGTCATTGATAAGTGATATTTGCCCTTTCAAAGCTGATTGGACCTTGCAGTTCGGATGTGATTTACTGCTAGCGAATAATACATTCGTGTCGTTCTTTGCTTATCTCGGAAAGTCCAGTGAAATCTTCACCTGAACGCAGTTGCAACGCATGTAACCACGTTGTGTATCTCTGTCTGCCCTGCCTGCCGTGACATATGTTTGTGGTCAGGTTTTGATATACGTTTCCCGTTTTATTTAGTGCGTGCAAGTGCGTTATCTCGGAGCAGCTCGCCCGATTGTTAGTTCGGCATTAAGCGCAAGAATTGCGCTCTTACACAGAGACGTGACACACCGATCTCGAAGTCAGTTTTTTTTTTTTTTTTTTTTTGTACATAACGGACGAGACACGACTTATGAATTATGAATTTATGAAGGGATATCCAGTACGCATGTGCAGTGTAATAACTAGGCATAAACATCGTGGAATTTACCAAATGATCATTAGTTTGAATTGATCATCTTTTCTCCCCAATTTTTTCTGCCCAACTACCCGATTATGCTCTCCGTTGAAAATTCAGTTTTCTCTCTGTCGGTACTAGCGGTTTTCGATATGAGAAAGTGATCACGTGTATTGTTCCACTCGTACTGAAGATAGTGTTAACGAGTTACGTGAAAAATATACCTGAAGAGGAGTTACAGAGAAGTGAATAGCCATCAGTGTGAAGTAATTCCCTGGTCGTATGTGTCATATGAAAGGTATACCAAATTTTAAGCTTACTATTGTTCTTGGCGTGCTCAAGTCGCTCGACACAGAGCGACATTGTTAATTGACGTTAATTAATTAACCAATGTAAACAGAAGAAAGTGTATATTTTGTATATTTATGAAATGTTTGTACAAGTAAGATTATTCACGATATATACGAGAATAAAACTACGAATACACACGAGTCGTTATATTTCTTTTTCTCGTACACGCATTTTATGCAATATACGTCGTTCATTATTCCGGTTATTGATTATCTGTGAGAGTGACCATGGATAGTAACGAGTTAGATTGAAAATAATCCTCCGACACTGTCCGCAATAAGACAATGGGGGCAACAATTCATTTGTAAAAATGCGAAATGAAATTTGAAATTTTCCTTTTTTTTTTTTTACTTAAAACGGAACATTAGCCAACAATTAGAAAGTGATAACGTTATACAGTTATTACAGTACTGGAAGAGTATAGAAAAGAATGATGAACTTTACTTTTATTTATCGAGTGTAATTACATATATTTTTTTATCATTTCATACTTAGAATTTCCTTTCGATAATTTGTTAGTAATATTATACAGATGTGTTTAAATGTATCGTTACTATTTATTACGTTCTAAAAGGTAACGAAGTTTGAGTTACTTAAGTAACATTGCAATCAAATATGGCGGCAAAATTTGATCGTTGCGTTTTCGTTTTTTGATTCATAATGCTTTTCATTTCTCGTTGAAATGAAAAATTTCGTAAGAAAATAACGCAATAAATGTGAAAACCAAAAAATTTAACATATACGTGATTACGGTGTAAAAACCACAAATCATCAAAAGAACAAATTTCCACTATTTTATCAATGTAGCGTCAATGAATACGTGCAATGCGTTGTTACTGTTAGGCATAAATAATTCTCGATCGAACGAGTGTTTTGAAAAAAGTCGATAGACGAGTAAAAAAAAAAAAAAAAAAAAAAGCGCGCTGAAAGAGAACAAATTAATAGGCGAGAAATGCTTTTGAGTATAAAGATTTTCTTCTCCCGGTACAGGTGAGGGATATACAGCAAGCGAGATGGACGAGTATGATAAGAAATTCGCTGAGATGCAAAAGTACATTCCATTCTTGGAAGCGATGATAGAGCGATTGCAAAACGTTAAGGACAAGTCGCGGGAGGTGCAACTGCAGAAAATGCAAAGCCTACACGGGATCTTGTCGAACAGCAAAAGAAAGTATGTTTCGCTGGTGTTTTGAACAAGCACGAAATATATAGAACAGTTGCTCAGTTTCTCTAGCCGTGGCAGCGAGTTTTTGACACGCAACATTCTCCTTCTAGTATATATTCAACTTGCATTCATCTCACGACCTCGAGTCTCTTTGAAATCTCTAAAGTTTCGAGTCTCGCGAAAATTTCGAAAATTTTTCCGCCCTTCGAAAAGAGCGTTTGAACCTTCGAACTCCGCTTGAATTTCTTGCTCATTTTCCCCCGTGGAACGAAGTTTCATTTCATTTTTGCAAAAAAAAAAAAAAAAAAAAAAAAAAGAAAATGC
>CAJDYZ010000250.1:9084-19859 GCA_903986555.1 Heterotrigona itama
CTCGATTTCATAGGCCTCGGTGAATGTGCAAGAAGTGCAGTGCATACGTTTATCTTATTGTCGAATTTTCTTTGTCGATTAAAAATTTCGATTAATCGAATTTCGTTATTGTCGTACGAGTCCTCGCCAATATGTCGAGTCCTAAAAAATTTTCTTATTGTCCTTATACGTTAACACGTTCGCCAAGAAAAACCGACGAACATACCGCTAAAATCGCAACGAAATTTTCTCTCGCTTGATGCATCATGTTGATATGCGTTCTTCTTCCCTCTCTTTCCTATTCCTATTCGGAGTACTTTCAATGCGACATAGCTACCGCATATGCCGATCAATGTTCACTTGCCCATCTCTCGTTTCTCTTCTCTCAGTTGCAGTTAGAAACAAAGTCTATAAATTCGACGTGTGGGATATGTATGTAGAGATACTGCTAAAGTAATTGATATTCGTTACTATGAGGGCTACGATAAAATATCAACTATTCGAATGCATCACACTTGATCACATCTTTTGGAAAGGATATTTTTTGATATGATTCTTGACTCTCATTGCTTCATCTGTTTCTTCCGACATGTTCATCGTCAAATTTTGCAATATAGATATTACCTTCGTAATGTAATTTGATACAAGAATGTAGCACGCAATGATAAGAGCATATAACGGAGAATCAATCAGCGAAGTAGCGCTGGTTAATACCTTCACCAAAAACGAAAGTAAATGCAATACGATTCGGGAACGTCCCCTTACTTTTTTTTACGCCCATTGGACGGTTCCTACTCTAATCTTAGGTCTCACGTTATTTGCAATTTGCTAAGCGGTAAAAGTTCTCACGAATCTAATTTTAATATTATCCTAATCATTAGTATTATGATCTGCAATCTGTCGCAGGATTTTAACTTGTCTTTTAAGGATGTATATTGTAAATGCTAAAATGACGCGTTATATGCTAAGTATTCTTCGGATATACGATACATCTTGTGAATGTAGTTATAATTTATGTTAGAAAGTTTCACTCCACACGGTAATTCTATCGTTTTAAATAATTATGTGCAATCTTTTCCTGCTTGTAAAAGACGATTTAAAAATTTTGTTGTATTTAGCTCCGAATGATTTCTTCTTCCCCTTTCTTCTAATTGTCTTCTTGTACTTTTTGTATATTCTAATGTTTCACATTATCACAATATGCAAGAAACAAAATTTTTTTTCTCTCGAAAGCTTCAAACGAATTAATGGAAATTAATGCATTTCGAATGTATCGTATATCTACGTAAGCAAAGAAACTGTAAGTTTGTGTTAAAAGTAGAACTTACGGTTTCTTATTTATATATTTATCCTCGTCCGCTTGATATTCGTTTCCTCACATTTTACTGAAAATTATTTGCTGAAAACGTCATTAAACGCTTCCATTTCACCTGCCCGATTTATTGACATTCGCATTTGATCCGCTAAATGATCCAGAGGCTCAGAGAAACAGCAAAGAGACACGTCTAAAAATGGAAAAGCAATTGTCCGTGCTTTAACGGATCGTCGTATTAAATCCGTACCTTCGAATTTCTCCCTTATTCGAACGTATGTTCTATAATATCACCTCTAAAAGAATATCATCACAACACCGCAATGTAAATAGAAATCGAATGATACGAACATCATTTCCAGAGTAATTGACACGATGTGTACCCTTCTCTAAATATCGTCTAAAGTAAATCAAGGAATGTCAAGTGCCGAATTTAAATTGTAAGGAATGATAATCGTGACATCTAGTTACCCCTAAATTAATTGCCAATGATCCAGACCTCGATATGAAGTTAAAAAATGCTGTTTCTCGGTCTATGAACCATTTAAACACATGTTAATCCAACATGCACGAGGATAACCATTCCTAGGTGAGATCCTCGTCGTCATCGCTGGGGCCACCAGTTGGACAACAAAGACCCTCTGAGCCGTCGCTTCTTATACAGAATAACAAAGTTTCAGCAGGTGTTACTTCGTGTGGCATAATTCCGTGAAATTCCTTCAGATCAGCCGCGGGGAACCACGCTTTCTCGTTGTCGTCGATTATCAGTATTCCGAAAAGTCTAAATCGATAGAATGATGGGAAAAAATTGTGAAAAAAAAAAATACGAAATGTTGAAACGTTTGAAATTAACCCCAAGAGATCACAGCCTCCGGCTATAGATCACTTGTTTGTAGGAAAATAATTTAAGGGTTAATGATAAAAAAAAAAAAAACAAATAAGCTGAGAAAAAGCATTACCTGCAGATAGCAACCGTGGGAATCCAAAGAACAGAGGCGAGAATGAGAATACCGATGAGAATCAGGGCCCAAAACGGCCACTCGTGTTTCTCCGTAATACCTTTGCTGGCAACCCAAGCTGGATAACCGCTTCCATCGACAACGATTTCCACGATCGAGGCAATTAAAATGCTCAGCATAGCCAGTGGGCTGAGGTATTTCCAACAGATTAGCCAATAAAGGCCTGGACGGTTGCCAGTCATCAGTTCGATGTCATCGGCGAATCTATCAATAGAAATAATGCCAATAATCTAAACGATTTTGAAGACAATACCGATGGGGAACGTAACACATATTTGAAATATTGTTATATACCTTTTCAAACCATATACATATGAGACTGCGATGCATTCAAAGAAGGCGATAATCAACAGAGGGAAATTTCCACTGAAATTATCGAATAACACGAACACGTAACTACCAGCACCGTGTGCAAAAGCCATGGAAATCGCGCAGCAGACCAAGCAAATACCACCTATTTTGAAAATGATCGTCTTCAACTGCGTTCAGATATTAGCTTAATGAATATTAACATTCTCGATCATTACTGACCTGTGAGAATCTCTTTGCGCAAATTTGGAAACAATTTCATGTCTACGATACTTGTAACGACTCCCTCGAGGGTGCCAAATTGAGAGTCAATGCCCAACGTGAATAACATAAGGAAGAACAACACCGACCAGAACTGAGCTCCAGGGAATTGATTAATCGCTTCTGTGAAGATGATAAACGCTAAGCCTGTGCCTGATGCTGACTGAAATGTTATAAGGGAAATAATATTAAGCGATCGGACAAGTAAATTTTATATTCTATTTAACAATAGAATTTATAAGATTAGAATGATATGTATATTTGAAAATATAATTTACATTGTCTAATTCTTTCTCGAGATCACATTCGGGTAGCTCTGGCATGATTAAATTATCCAGCGTTCCATTCCCTGTGGTGATGTTTAAAAGTGTACCGGTTGCCGGTATTTCGTCTGGTATTTTATCTATCTGGCCAAAAATATTGATAAGCGTGGCGTTTCTTTCTATTAAACAATGTTCGTAGACCATGGTGGCTTTGAAACCTATATTCAAATAAATACACACGTATTCGATTTACCTTTTTCAATATTTAGCATTTAAGAACTTAAAAAAGTGGGCAAATAATTACCAATAATAGAAAACACAACAATCCCGGCAAACATCGAAGTGAAACAATTTGTTAAACTGACCATAATAGCGTCTCGATAACAATTGTTGTTCACAGGATTGTAAGAAGAGAACGCTATTAATCCGCCAAATGCCAAACCGAGGGAAAAGAATATCTGTGTGCCCGCTTCCAACCAAACTACTGGGTCAGTTAATTTCCACCACTGGACAAATAATTATTAAAATATTATTAAAAAATAATAATACTGATGAATATTGTAATATTAATAATTAGACAAATTTCTTCGCCATCTAAATATTACAACCAATACCATATTTACCAATATTATCATACACTAATAAAATACACATCATATTGAAAAGTATAGATCATACTTTTGGAGTGAAAAGATGACGTAGGCCATCAGACATCCCTGTTAAAGTGACGCCACGGAAGAAGAAAATGATTAAAACGATATATGGAAATGTGGCTGTCACGTACACGACCTATAAAAGATATTTCAATTTATAAAGTTGTTTGGAAAGCTGGTCGTTCGATTCTGCGTATAATTACATGAAGGCATGCAGTCAACGTTGAACACTTTAAAAGAATACCTTCCCTGAAGACGCGATTCCTTTGATCATACACATGTAGACAAGAATCCAAGCGATCACTAATGCTAGAGCAATCTTCCAATTAAATATTTCTGGGGTATTAATATCATCGGAGATCATCAATGTCGTCCGATACCAGAAATACTGCGTGGGACTGCTAACCTAAGAAGCAATCATTGGTTGTACATAATGCGATTATCCTGATTATTAAATATCGAAGCAAGTAATTAATTCGATCAATCATACCACACATTCCGGTTCAGGCGCGTACGATCCGTTTTGGAAATATATGTTGGGACACTCTGCCCATGGTAGCTTTGATTGAAAACTCTGGAAAGAGCATAATTCATTTGTCAATCTACTTAGCTTAAGCCAACGTATAACCACACATACTTTAGCATAGCATCTACAGCCAAGTCAAAACTTAATGAAATAAAATTCTTGTAAAAATTGTTGTAAGACACGACAGGTCTTAATTATCAGACACTGTTTTTCCCCCAATAACAAAATTACGCTTTGATTGAGAATATTTGGCAACCATTGCAAATTCATCTGATAAAAAATAATAAGACAGTCATTGAAAGCTACAGATACGAATATTAAAAGCTACAGATTTACAGTATATTTTGAATGGAAAACTATCTAACGGTGAATAAATACTCACTTGAACAAAGTAGAAGAGGCACCAAGCGATAATAGTATTGTAATACAGAGCTACGTTGAACGATACTACAGCACTGCTTACACCGATACCAGCCATATACGGAGAAACCTGTTAAAGATCACGATGTGTCGCATGTAAAAACTTAAGTTTATTTTGACAGGTCGCATCGTATACATTGTGCAACAATTACCTGATTCCATACACCGATAGCACCCTTTCGTAATCTCTGGCCAATTGCCAATTCCAGATAAAATATAGGGATCCCCTCGATAGCCAACATTACAAAGTAAGGGATTAAAAATGCACCTGTTTCGAGTGGTTCAAGCAAAGAGAAGACAATCAATCATCAGTGTTGAAAATTTTTATGAAATGTTTTATGTTGTTTCTTGAAGTAATAATTGACGCACCTCCACCATTCTTTTGAGCGAGATATGGAAATCTCCATACGTTCCCAAGCCCTACAGCGTACCCTACGGTTGCTAATAGAAAAGTAAGCTTACTATCCCAATTTTCTCTTTCATCCTCTCCCGCTTCCGGTCGAAAAATCGCTTTTCCTTCATTGCTTCCGAGCTTACTACCCCCACCCCCATTGCCCGTTTTGTTCTGCAATGACAAATAATATCCAATTACCAAACGTTTTCCAGAATTCGTTAATTTATACGTATATTTCACTGTGATAAGTAATCAATAATAAGTAATTAATCTAAATAAGCAGACAGTTTCAATTATTTTTTTAACTTCTAACTTCTACTTTTTATTTTTATTTCTTTTTTCTACGATCGATTGTTTCTTTCCATTAATTATTATTTTCTGTACTATTTAATTTTTTCAAATTGTTGTCAATTGACATTATTACCTTCGTATTAGGACTGGAGTCCTCAAAGGCTGCGTTCGTGGCCCCGTAATTGGCAGTGGTGTTAGCCTTTCTGTTGTCCACCACTAATCTTCCTCTCATTTCCTTCATTTCAAGTTTATCGACACTTTTTTGGGGCTTCAAGTCGCGTGAGCTTTGCCGGCGGACCAGATGGGCCGTGTTCGCCATTCTTTCTCTTTATCGTACGATCACGATTTCCTTCTTTTCGAAAGATCAAACAGAAATACCACGCGCGCCTATGGACTCCATCCTGCTAGAATTAAAACGTTTATCATAATTATATATATAATCGTGATAAAAGAGCAACATGCTCGATAGATTTATTATGAACAGCAATACATCTGTAAACAAGAAAAAAATCTTTAAAAGCAGACGTGGTCAATTTTAAACACTTAAAATTTCGACAAATAATTAAACACAATATTCATGTCCGACATTTAATTCTAATGCATACTTGAATATGGATTATTCGATTTATTATTTAATTTAATAATTTTCAATCTCATTAAAATAATATCGAACGTAATTAACCGATGATTAATATTAAATTTTGTTTATACATAATACAATTCAATATCCCATGTTTTAACAAAATATCAACATTATTCGTTTTGGAAAGCTTTGTTACAGTATTTTAGTTCATAAAGGAAGGAAATAAATACTTTGGTGAAATTAAAATTAGACTCGCTTCAAAAGGAAATATTAAATTACTTCACAGTTTTCTGGTTACTTCCGTCTTAAGTATGAGCCTGGATTACAATTAGTCCAGCAGTTCTACAGTCGCATTTGTAAGAACATACTCCATACGATACATTACATTTAGAACTGCTATTTATTTAACGTGATAAAGCTACGATCTTGAAAAATAAGACAATTATTCAAGAGAATTATTTCAATGCAATTTTTTCGTATTAACCATTCTTAAAAATTATCTGTCTAATAGTCTGTTCATCTAATAATTAAAGCATTCTACTGTCTTTGTTTACTGTCTAACTGAAGTATTTGTAACTAATAATTCTCTAATAATTAAAGTACTTTTATATTACGAATTATTTACACAAATTTTATTTATAAAAATGAAAATAATTGTTCAATATTCAGCAAATTTATATGATTATGTAACATGGATATTAACTGTAAACTCCAACATAGTGGTGAAGAATCGAAGTAAACAATAGATAAGAGAGAGGACGACGTGCAGAGGATCACACGCGATTCCCTTGTTCTCTCATTTGAACGCTCTCTGCCCAGTAAGAAAAGCACTTGACAGAAAAAGTCTTTATAATTCTACTCAAAGAACCTGGCACACGTCGCTTTTTTTCGTCGATAGAACAGTTAGTTAGGAGGGAGAGATGTTTGCCTTTCGGCTTTATCGCGGCCTTGACCTCGTATGTACGAGGGATCTTGACAGTCAATTAATGTCACTAAATACTCTCCAAGTATACTTATTTAGTGATATAGTCGAAAATGTTTATTTCCATGTCGATTGTAATGTATCGATGACCGAATATCCGTCACAGTTTTCCAGGCGAATCGGTTCGTGGTAATTTTATGAATAAAAATTTACTCGAGAAAGGGAATGACATTAAAGAAAATCATTTCCACACAATGTCCTTTGCTTCTGTCTCATAAAAATCGAACGGAACTTCATCGTTTCCTCAGAAGATTTTCGATAACATATTGGGCGGCAATTCTACACGAGTGATATGCACTATAACTACCGTTCCCATTGACGTCATGAGCGCACCAATCAAATGACATTTTTCGTCCTACATAATATTCTCAACTGAAAACGAATTCTCGAAAATATTTTCCAAATATTTCGAAATCCATTCACTCGTCGAGACCTATTCATCACGAGCGTAATTAAACGTGTTCTCATTCAAAGGATATCCAGATAGAGAGACGATTCAAATAAATAACGCTCCAGTTCCGTTATTGTCGCGAAGTGATTTTATTGCGTATACAACGACATAATAATACGATCTATATCGATTTGATAAAAAATTATTGAAAAAAAAAATTCCCGTCGTTTAGTTCACAAAATAACGTTGCAAGCTCGTCACTAACCTGTTGGGGTGAAATAAAGAAAAGCGCGAGGGCCTCCTTATGGTTCGAGGAGCAGTTAGCTACTGTGGCACCCTCTACTACGATGGTAACTTTTGAAATCACGATATCCAACGGAATCAATAGCAAGCGCCGGCGCCCCAATGTCTTCTACAGATGTGTCCTACAGACCGTAATATGCGTGAACCCTTTTTGCCAGAAAATTGGTCGATGATCGGCGAACCGATCGTGGCAAATAACCGATGTCATCGCGACGGACATTTATCGTCGATCAAAGAACTAGAACGCAAACGTGACACGACATCGGACGATGATTGATATTACAATAGTTTAGTCTGGAATGTTACAAAAAATTGAAATTTCTTTTTTATCTACTTCTCGATGCATAGATATATTTTCAAATAATTCTTGGTAAGAAGGATTTCAAATACGTAAAGATGTTAAATAATATGATTAAGTTGAGGAATTTCACGACATCCAAACAGTTCATATAACAGATTTTGCACATTAGGTGTATCAGATGCACAGAATTTTATCCAGATATGTAATTGAATTGGAAATTCCAATGGGAGATTAAGTAGAAGCATTTGACCTTTATGAAAACTAAATCGATAACAAGTAACACGTATTCTTATATTCTATATAGAAGAAAGTGTTCGAATGTGACACGAGTAAGAGTCGCGAATTACGTAATTAACACTTTTTCAAGAAGGAAATATTAATGTTTCCTTCACTTTCTTCCTTCCATATTTCCTTCCTTCGCTAGCAATTTTCCCTTCAATCAGCAATTGCTTGTGATATGGATAAGTAATGCGAGGAGAGTAAGCCTCAATGAGACAGTAATGCAATCATTGTTAATATTGTTTCGAGGTAACGCTCATTTCAATTAAACAACATGCTTCACTTTGAATAGACAGTGAAGAGGCTTTATATTTATCAGTTAGAATAAAGATCAATCAGAATTTTCCAATATCGTGTCGAAATTTTTCTTAATCAAAAAAAAAAAATGATTAACATTTCAGTTTTGTGCGATGAATTTAAATTGACACATATTCACATATAAATGGAGTAAATAGTTAACGAAATTTTTATTGAAATTTCTCTTCTTTACTTTAGAAGTCGTTAATTATTATTTGACAGTAGAAAAGTTGTAAAATTTTTTTATTGTCTTCGCTTGTAGACAAAAGAAGTTTATTCGAGTTTCAGTAGATAAACTCGTTTTTAGTCAGACAAGCAGAGTACGTCGCCCTACGAATGTCAGCTTACGTAACGAGTTGTACTACTTGTAATACCTATTTCATCGTGACAAAATCATAGTTTTCATAATTTTGTACGAATTAAATTTTCGTTTGTTGATTTCGTGAAGTGTAGAAACATAAAAAAATATATTTACAAGTTCATTTAGTAGATTTATAGTTCGGTGCGGGCAGAAAGTTTCTGAATTTCAGGAAGATCAAATTATTGAAAAAATAATACAAATACGGATATTTTTATTTATCATATTTGGATACAAAATATCGCAGTCTTTAAAAATATTTACTTATAAAATTTCTAATATTTATATGCAGTATTAAAAAGTATTTAACGTAAAGATTCTTTCATTAAGAATTGAGTGAAATATAGTATACCTGAAATAAATAATGCAAATTAATGACAAAATTGCTAATTAGTTAAAATGCTAAGACAGCTACTTACGTTCGATCCGAAGCTTTTTAAATCGGTCCTCGACAAAACACTTCGTTAAATTCTTTATCGTTTCCTCATCATTATAATTGAATTGTTTTATGTTGCCATTAATCAGAAGATATCTAAAAATTGTATAAGTTAAGAAAAAATGACTAGAAAATTCACAATTCACATTTCTGTAAAAATCCAAATCTGAAAAATATTTCCAATTAAAGGATACAATTCATGGTAATAATTAAAACCTTCAATAGCCCATTCTAAAAGTAAATTTAATCGTGGTCTATAAGGTGTTCCATTAATTAATTCTTTCATTGTGTCTTCATCTAATGAAACCTTGCTTCGTGCATCTTCTAGATTGTTTAAACGATTTTTTAGATCCTGAAGTAATATTTTTTCTGATAATTAATAATGCTAAAAATTTCTACATTAAACTTTTTACATGAATAACATAATTATTTTTAATTCGTTGTAATCAGAGAAGGAGGATCAACTAATGTTATATAAGAAACAAACAGGGTATGAACAGAAAAATAAAAATTGTAATTTTACTTACTTGATTAATATTGTTAAATCGCATTAAAATATCGAAGAGCAGTCTCAGTTCACTATCAATCCCCATAAGAATTTTAAAAATCAATCTTTCGCGTAGCTCATCCATTTTACAGAGTTCTGCATTATCAATCTCGTTGCTGTAACAGAACGACACCTGATGGTAGATCAAACAACCTTCTGCTTCTCTCAAATGTGGTGTAACTTGTAACTGTGTTGAGTTTCCACTCTAGCTATTACATGCACATGACACATGAACCAGTGATAAAACTTGTAACAAAAAATAGAAAGTTAACGTTACCTTACAACTAGTCGGATTTGCTCTGATTGATTCCTTAACGCGTGTAGAGGTCGTTTAGCTTCTTCGGATAATTCATTCCACTTGCAATTTACTTTCTCTAACTGTGAAAAATAATTTATCAAACATTTATGTAGTTCCTTTGCCATGACGTTTATAGGTTATTTAACTTTGAACATGCTCTGATACAAGAAACAGAGAGCGCTAGTTGGCACAAATATCAATGCAGCAGAACATATCAGTTTATGTGTATCAATATACATAAAATTCTCACTAAACTCATAAATCAGTCCAACATATCAATTCAAAATATATTATTATTTAATAATTCCACATGTAAAGATATTGTTTTTACAAATCATCTCATGTAGATCATCAATTAAAAAAAAATATTTTCTTATATCTCAAATGTAAATGTTATTTACGTATGCTCTAATAAAGAAGACTTCCGTAAAAGAGAAATAACAAATAATGGATCATTTTTCTCAATAATTAAATAATCGTAATTTATTATTACAGACAATTTAGTGCATTTGTTTATTTTCTTCCACGATTTAAATATCGTTATTTACATTTTACGTGAAGAACACTTGAATA
>CAJDYZ010000272.1:17713-30932 GCA_903986555.1 Heterotrigona itama
GATGGATATACACGAATGCCGGGTTGCCTAGGACACCACATGGACACCACGTTCGCGTTACGACGTCACAAGCCGCGATGGGGGTGAAAGCCGCGCAACCCCTCGGCCTATCGAGGCGTCTTAGAAAACAGTGCTCGCGGAGCAAGCCACGTTGAAAGTCGTGCGGTGAACCGCGCTTCGTGCCACGCTTCGACACCAGCGCGAGAAAGGTACGAGAGAAACTCACACTGCGCGCGTGTGTAGAAGAGGAAATTCACGCGGTCGAAAGTAAAGGGAAACGGTTTAAAGTTTTTTTTTTTTTTTTTTTTTTTTTTAAATTGAAGGGTGGTGTCGTCCAGAGAGATAAATCAAATTCGTTTGTCGAGTGTTATCTTCACACCGGTGCATCGTTGAAACTGAAATATTTATTTTGCTGTTGAATAAAAATTGATTTCTGACGCGATTACAGTGCAGGTTTGTTTTATTTTTTTGGTGTTTCACCGACGATCGAGAGTGGTTAGTTCTGAGCGTTTTGGAGTTTGTTTTGTTGCTGTATTAAGAAAGATAAGGGATATTTAAAAAATTCGAGTCTTTTCTATCTATCGTTCTATGTGTACATATTTTGAAAGTTTTTATTTTGTATATTTACTACTTCACCAAATATTACAAAAGACATTCTATATCTTTTTATTATGTACGTGCATCCGTTGCAATTTTGCACCTATAAATTTTCTAAATTTATAAATGTATAAAAATCCGCAATTTAGTTAACCTAAGATAAATCTAGATAAACCATAACTTGATCCTCATTAGGTTGATGAAACAATTCAAGTTCGCTCCGCTTCCTTATTTCGAAAGTCTGATTACAAATTTAAATTCTAAAAGAATTTCGATTATCTCGCAATTCTCTCTATTTTGAAACTAAGTAAATAACTAATTACTCGATTATATAGCAATGAAAGTTTAAACTAATAAACTATTAATTACTCAAGTATTTGATAACAAAAGGTTGGAGTAATAAAATAAAAGTTAAAATAATAAATTACTAATTACTCGGCTATTTAATAGTGAAAATTTGAAGTGATAAATTATTAATTAGCAGCGAAGTTATTAATTATTAAACTACGGGTAAACTATGCTGCTAATTAATTTATGCGTTTAAAAGAAAAATACGAAAAATACACAACGCACATAAATGGTGAAAATGTATGAGATATCTGTTATAATATTTAGTGGCAGAAATGAATTTACTACTTACAAGAGAACACATCGAAGTGTCAATTTTGATGGAATTTGGCATAAATGTAATTTTCGAAAAAATATTTGACACGCATTTTCTGTTTATCGGCAATCGTCGATGTTGAAGGGATGAAACCACCCTCAAAGTTGGGGATCCGGAATATATTTTGTCAAATACCTCGGAAATTACTGAAAACACAATTTTTGTATAAATCGGTGAAATTAGTGTCTTGTCAACGACGAATTTAGTGGCGTATACTATTTTGCGTTTAAACCATTTGTTTAAACAATATAATTAAAGAAACCGTATTTCATTTTTCGATGGTTTCTCCCAAGTAAAAATATTAGTACATTTTCTCAACACTTGTTTATCGACACTGAAATGAAATATTAAACTGGAATCTTGATTTTCGCTATGCAAAAGAGATTCATCATTTTCAAATCTTTCTCGCTCACTGTATCAGTGTTAGGCTACGTTTCGATGTTGTAGAAAAGAATCTGCCATTACAACCATAGTGAAAGCGCTTAGCCTCGCGAAGCTGAACAAAAGCAAGAAAACTATGAAATGCAAATGTAAAAATCCTTGATGACCGAGACGAATCGTCGGTTTCTGCTTTCTCGATGATCCCCTGCCGGTCGATCGAAAAACCGTTTCGCGCGATGCACGATCACGTCGTTTATGCGCGCGCGTTCGTCATCATCACCGTGGCCTGATCCCATCAATTGATTAACGCCACCCCTCATCGGCCAGATAGCTGGTACTTTCCGGTGGTCGGTGAGATAATAAAAAGCAAACAGATGAATCAACCAGCGTACAAGGCCAATAGGCAGAGGCCGCTCCAGGATCCGGCACGATGGCTCGAGAGGGTGGCCATCCCCCTTTTTGTAGCCTGTCAACGGACATAACGGGGCTGCAAGGGACCATGTGATTTGATTATGTTGGTAATACGCTCCGTATGCCACCCTAATTGCTGCGGCCTGCCCCTCCCGCCGCGTTGATGCTTGCGCAACCATCGTACAGGAATCCATTTCGCGAAAGAATTTATGGTAGCTTGATTAAGGATTGACTTGTTTATCTTTCCTGTTTTGGTAACTGTTGTTCTGCGTGTTGTAATGCGTTTCGGAATGGCGGGCGACGAGCTACTACGAGATATAAATGTGAATCGTTATTTTTATCAGTTAGTAATTACTTTAATAATAAATTAATCATTTAACGTATGAAAGAGATTTGACGTAGAAAATTATTAATTTAATAGCGATAGATCGAAGTAGTAAATAAAAATCGATTGGTTTGAACAGTTAAGGATAGGAATTGTTAATATTTTTAATTTAACAATTTTAAGGGACGTTCGTTTATGTATAATTACACAATAAGAATGGAATTTAGTAATTAGTATTAGAAATCATTTCTAAAATCAGTAGGTACAGCCCGAAGAGTAACTAATTCCTAATTCATCATAAAATTTCTTACAGGCTTATCATTTTCTGTAAAATATTTAATTAATTGTGTCCCCTCCCTCGCACTTTTATCTCTCTGTGTAGTACGATATACTCGTGATTGACCAGCGTCGATTCACGTAAATAGGATCGTCGATAACAAATTATACGAGGCTGCGTACTTACACATCGTTAGAAACGTTCCGAGGTTTAATATTTTACACGCAAAGTCCAACAGCGTAACGTGCACTTTCGCCAACCAACGTTTCCAACTCGGAAAGGTCGAAGGTAATTGTCGAAAGCTTCGATTTATCGATCCAGCCAGATACACTTGCCTGAAAAGCCACCGGATGACCTGCGTCATCCTCCGTCGCCATAAATCATTGTCTCCTTTCGAAAACGGCGTCAGCCAGCCGCATTTCACCTGCATAGGCTGCACAATTGTCCGCAGTCGAAGCTGATGTGATCGATACAATCGCGTACGCTGGTTGGAAACTAAATTAATTATTACGCCATCTTGGCGAGATAAGCGAACGAATGATGACGATGACGATGCCAGGATTATTATTGGCTGATTATTGCGGCGTTGCAATTAGAAGATTCGCATGCAGTCTGATTTCGGTGACGTCAGGACGATCGTTAGAAATATCAGACGATCGGACACGTGATAACGTGGCGAAGGTCTTCGGTTGCTCGTTAATATATTTAGCCTCGTCGATGCTCCAGAAAATTCCCTCCCAGTTGTTCCAGTTTTGAAGCTCGCAGCTCGCTTCGCGAGCTAACAGCTTGTCTGTTAACCTCTTGACTTAGGGGTGGACGAGTTAACTCGTCGTTCGGGATCTTGATCTCTTAATTGAGACGAATGTTTCTTCTTTCCAGAAATATAAACGTAATAATGTAACGATTCGTATTGATATAATAATGATGTTCAACCATGAAAGAAAATTAGGTGTAGGATACTTTTGAGACTATGATCTTTCATAATCAGGATCGCATGTCTCAGTAGACACTTCAGTGGTGACAGAGAAAATTATAAAATTTATTTATTTTTAACACGCGATGTTTAAACACATTTTTTTCTTTGGTTTTGTTAAACTTGTTGAGGTATATGGTTGCTCAATGTTTTTTTAGGAATATTTTCTATTTTATGAAGAATTATTTTTATTCTCATATTTGAGTAAACTTAAATTACACTAACATCGCTCTAAATAGGATTAATAAAAATAATATATCTCACTAGACATATAAAAAGTTATGTTGGGATTCTCGAAAGAGTCGAATACAACTTCTTTATTTATAGATTTTCTGTTTTTTCATGTATCAATTTAGTTTAAAAATCAATTATGATATAATTTGCTATTTATAAAGAATTAAATTAGCTTTGTCATCTTCGAATCCCACAATTATGGAAAGTTTTCCTTAAGAAATGACCCAGAATCGATAAGGGATGTACATGCTCACATTTAACGATGTTGGCGATGTTAAAACTCGTCGTCTTCAAGCTCAATTATTTAGTTCTATAAATTATAAAACTAGCGCGCATCACCTAGGGATGCGAAACGCAAATATAGATCCTCAACGAGGGGAGATTATCTCAAACTTGTTTAAAAAGACGCAAATTTTTCACGTAGAATTTTATTTGATCCGTAAACGTAACATTTCATTTGTAATCATTTGACTTTGTCGAATCTGTTTCCTAATAATGCAAGAATCTGTTCTTTAATTTCTACTTCATAATTATTTCTTCTAGCCAGAGTTTAGAGTTGTACAGAATTAGAAGATTTTACGCTTATCTTTATACATTTAAAAGACTCTTTATTACTGTAATTTATGTATTTATCCAAATTTTTGAAAGTAATTACTATTATTTTCACTATTATTTTCAACCAAATTAATTTTAACGGATAATAACATAACAACAGTACAATAATAAAATTAACATTAATGATTATCGTGTTTCACTAAATTATTAGTTTCCCAGATTCACGTTACTTTCACACACTGAATCAAGAGAATCAGAGGGTCGAAAAGTCAACTCGCTAGATTTCTTACGAGCAATTAACAAAATCAATAGAGATTCATCCGAACAATGCACATCTTACTCTGCAAATCTATTCGACTGGTTTCACAATCCGCATAGCGAATATCAGTTGATCTAATCGAGCTCGAGGGAAACGCTCAACTCAATCAACCGTTGCATAATCCATACCAAAGAGTTGTTCGCTTGCGAATGGAAATTGGCTCGCCTTCGCAGGAAAAGAAAAAAGAGAGGAAAGAATTCTCGTCTTCGATAGACTCTGAGGATGCTTCAAGAGATAGATAGTTCGCCACGCGAACGTTATCTTTTGTGCAGTGCGTGTTCGCAATGCGTGTCGTGGACAGAGATACGGGCCAGAGATACGCGTTCCACGTTAACTCATTAATCGTGGAATTCCACCCCTGACGGCCGGATTCTAAATAGCCGGATTTATTACGGCTGTATTTACAAGGATGATTAATTAGTCGCGTCTCTGATCCTTGGAGAATCAGAGGAGAATTTCACGAGGAGAATAAATAAACTGGGATTGTCCCAATTCACATTTCACTCGCGATATCTTTTCTACAATAATCTGTCGACTGTGGAGGTCTGTTTCAAAAATGAAAGTTGGAACAAGTATTAGGTATATTTTATTTTATTATATATAAAAGTGAAAAAGATCAAGTAACGACACTTTATACAATAAAGAATATGTGAATTATGTTATAAAGTACGCGTTCAATTTTATTATTATATCTGTGAATATAAAAAAAGAAAAGAAATGTTCTAAAATTTTAGCAGCTATATGGCTGCTAAAATATTTTATCAAAGGATGACGAGTGCAAAAATAGAGAATAAATGTACTAGTTAGAGCTATATGAATGGTTTTGTTTTGAAGAGTTGATATTATTAACAAAATTTAAACATTCACAAAAAAAAAAGAATTACATTCATGGGAAAAAGTGATAAATTGAGAATCAAAAATATTAACAATTGGCCAACGGAAATCAAATTACAATTAAATGTTCTATATCAAATTTCGAAGAAATACGATCTTATAGAGACCTGGTCTCTTCAAACGAATTTTCGTACATATTTTTTATTTTCTCAGAACATTTTAAAACGTCCATCTCGTAATAGTATTTTTAAACAAACATAGTTAACAGGTTAACGACTTCTATTTTTTCAGCGTCGTGATCATAAACAATCTCGTTATTCTATTTTTATTCTATTGATCGTTCAAGAGAGAATGATTCGTATTATCGTGCAATTTTTATGCTTCGCATTATATATTGCCCTTAGTGAAAGATAGATTGCCTCGATAAAGTGGCTGAGTGATTGATAGTATAAGGATATTTTTCAAAGGGTATTTTATCGAAGGTTTAAACACCCTCGCTTGGCTTAAACTCGATATTTGGTGTACCTGCAAGGTCGCTGCGACGTTCCGCACGTGACCTTAAATACCCACCCGTGTCAAAGGTCTCTGACCTGGTCTTTACGTACGTACATCCACCTGTTTTACCCACCGAGTACACCATGCGACATTCCATTTAAAATTTCTTAAAAACGACCCCTAAGTTTCCAGTTATATATTTCATTTCTTTATTGTTACCAGTAATTGCAGAATTGTTTCCCCTGTAATTGCTTCGAACTCCGAACAATTCATATCTTTTTACTATTCAAGTTTTAAAATTCGATCTCAACGATTATTTCCACGTAAATTGAATCGAGAAGAATTCTAAAATTTTTCTTGCCTTGCAAAAAAATGTCGGTCGTTCAATGTTAAAAATTAAACAAGCACGAACATTTCTCTGAGTCATTGTGCCAAATGTACAATTT
Organism: Heterotrigona itama; assembly: GCA_903986555.1. Lineage (NCBI taxonomy): Eukaryota > Metazoa > Arthropoda > Insecta > Hymenoptera > Apidae > Heterotrigona > Heterotrigona itama. The sequence continues at coordinate 24,225 of CAJDYZ010000272.1, forward strand.
AACTTTGTGTAAAGGTCTGTAGCTTGAAAGTTAGTTCGCATGTACTTACATTTCCGAAAATTTTATCTTGTCTAGTTATTGCTTCACTATTAGTTTGATCAATATGCTATTATAATGACACTATTATAGTGACTATTTTAGTTTCCAGATACGTGATAATTTAAAATAAAATAATTAAATTGGATAATTAATTAAATCAGATAATAAATTGAATCTGATTCTTTAAGATCTACACAACAATATTAACAAAAGTAGAAGCTCTTCTCCGAAAAGTGTTCGTCCAAATTTATACAATAGCAAAATAATGAAATTGAGAGAGCTTTTCTCCAAACAAAATTCCAATTACAAAATTAATTAATTACATCGTGACACTGTTGCTGATCACATTCCAAAAAATGAAAATCGCAGATAAGAGGAATGTTTTATCGAATTACAAACTCAATTATAAAATTAATTAACTGCAAACGAATCATGACACTGTTGTTGATCGTATTCCAAAAAATACTCCAAAACATAAAACTCACAAATAACGGGAAAATTCCATCGAATTACAAACTCAATTATAAAATTAATCAACGAGTTTCTACATGGTCAAACGATGACATCGCGTATCGGTATTCCAAATTTCGGACTGTCGATCATTAAGGAAACAAACGCCTCGCCTCGAGCAAACGACGAAGATTACACTTCGATTAGTAATAACAATAAATAATACGCAGAAGTGCGAATTTCTGGAATTGGAATACCTGGTAAAGGTCTGTTTGTATCATCGACGAGCCATGTACGAGCCGAACGAAATAAAAACGTGTCGAATGTGACGAAACACAGTGTTGGCACAGTGTTTACGGCTTACTGCTTTGCCCGCTAGAACGCGTGATTTTCATCGTACGAACGAATATCGATCATTCTAACGAAAGGACTCGAGCGTACAACATGTCGACGTACATTTCGTTCTCGAGGAAAGACTTAATCGCGACAGTCGTTGCATTGGAGAAAGAGACAAAAAGTAGACGTAGAGATGATAAGAAACAATTTGGACGAATCGTAAGACACGAGGAGAGTCTCTTCGATGCGATCAATTACTCGACCACGGCACAGAAATTATTGTTTAAATCTTCGCTTCACCAATAGGCGTGAAACGAGTTTTCTGAAAATTCAGAAAACGCCAGGCTCGTGCAAGCTTCAAAATTCAGACATGGCTGCGTAGAGTTAATTTCTTTTCAACTGGCGACGCAGTCGAGCGGAGTCACAGTCGCACGTATGTATATATTAACGAATAATTAGGAATAATGATGAAACACTGTGTTTGGATAATGCATGGCTCAATCGTCGATGGTACAAAATGGACTTTAATGCGGTAATAGCGACGTCTCGTTGTAAAGTGGCCTTAAGGTGTGCAGTGTGTCCGGTAACGCGAAACTGTCGGCCGCTCGATATCGTCGCCGCCGACAGTTTTGTCTTCGGTATTGATTCGTCCGTGGTTATGCTCCACGCTCGGTATCGTTGTGCAAGCCACGGGAATATGCATCTCGATGTTAATCGCCGCCACGGTGGACGCGTTAATCATGAGAATGAGATGCTAATGAATTCGTCGTGCTCCAATTTCGTCGATGAATTATTCCATCTATCGTAGACGTATTCAGTATCCAGTTCCAGTAGTTTAGAAACGGAAAGTTTACTTACTCTTATCCTGATTTCGCGGGTTTCAGTAAATTTCTCTGGCAATAGAGAGTAGATTCGCATTTAATGCGAATGAAATACAAAAAGTACATTTATATAAATATAAGTATAAATATAAGTATAAATATATATAAATATAAGTATAAATATAATTTTTTTATGAGGAACCTTTTGCGAATCAAGTTCTTCTTTCTTCAATTTATTTTTAATATTTTTAATATTTAACGTATATATTTAGCATTTTCAATGTTTACGTATTTAGCCCTCCTTTCAATTTATACAGTATATTTTGTTATTCTCCGTATTTAGTCTTTTTATCGAAATTATCGAACCGTCATTGCTCAGGAAAATATTCGAATGCTTCTAGGAGATTTTTAATAAATACATATATTACATGTGTTATATAAAACATTTTAATTAGCAATATCATTAACAGTTATTAATATATTTGTTAATATTTAATTATATTATTAACAACTTATTGTTAATACGACTACAATTACATCAAGTTTAAAACAAGCCAAGTTCAAAGCAAACCTGGAAGTGTATGTACATAAAATATTTAATGTATATTATTTTATGTAGTATATTACATGTATTATAATATGATAATTCTTTTTATCAGTTCATCTTACTTTATTCATCTTAAAATTATTATTTCGTTGGAAATAGAAACGTCGCTCAATCGACGATCATGGATATAGGCGATCAGTCAACTAAATTAAAAAAGAAATATTTCCATTGTTGAACAAAGAAATGAATAATTACCAACAATTCACTACTACCTCTGGCAAAAGAAGTCTTTGACCAAATAAAAATATTCGAAAAGAGCATTGAAATCCTATTTTGCCATATATTTCATACACAAGTGCAGCAACATTTTACATCTAAAAAAAAAAGAAAGAAAAAAAATCTCCATTGTTTTCAAATTCGTCCAGTTACTCGCTGGTTTGATGGAGAACTTCCCAGAGGTGGTAGTTTGGTAATTAATAATTAACCATCCATTCATTGCTAAATACTGCGATTAATAATTCACGACTCTATAGCAGTCAAGCGTGTTAAAATAGAAACCAGTTAGAACCAAGCCGTTGAAGTTGAATCTCTGAAGACTCTGAATTCCTTTCTTCTAACCGATAATATTCAGCTCGACTGAAAGGATCTACAGTACGCGTGTGTCGATAATTATTCAACGGAGGAGCTCTGAATCGAACTCCTGAGAGACAGAGGAGGCGGTGGAACGCCGTCGTGATCTCTCTCTCTCTCTCTCTCTCTCTCTTTCTGGGCCGGTTGTCGACCAGCGGGATTAATTATGTATGAGTTACTTTCGCGCGTTTAGACGACCGCGTTTCAGGCAGTGATCCGGCGCGAGGCATAAAACAACCCAGGAGTCCTTGCCGCAGCCTTGCGTTTTCTCCTTGAGGCTTGAATTCTATTTAAATACGCGGCATAGCGCGCGCGACCCTCGAGTTGGCGGGGGCAGAGGAGGGGAGAGGGCCATAGAACTCGCTGGCATTTCTACACGCTCTTTCTGCTGAGACCACGTTGTCCTTTTGTTCCGTGACCGCCTCTTTCACTCGACGCCTCCGCGTTGTCCGCCGTTTCCGCTGATATTTTCGTCGTTCCACGCTAATATCGTTCGTTGAGATTCTTCGGTGAAGTGTATCGTCGGTGTTTCACTCCGAGAAATTAGTTCGTTCGGGGATTATAAATCTGAGTGGACGTTGAGATGATCTTTTATTGCCAAATTCATATTGGACCCATAGGAGAAATTTATTTCTTGCGAATTTGTGGCAAGTCCGTTTCGAAAACTGGATTAATAATTCGCGAATAATTAAATAATGATTAAATAATAAAACGACAGTGACTGCTCTGATATTCGATAGATGATAGATCTATTCAGAGGCGATTATCGTAAATGGAAATTGAATGTTCAATTGATAACGTCGCTTGCCTTGTTCTGAAATCTAACTTCTCATTCAGAAACTCGAGCTTAACCTTTCTCCCAACATATCTCTACGTCCACGTTCTATAGTCTTAGGCTAGTTATTGTATTTATATCACAAACAGAAGACACTAACAATAAATAATCGTTAGAAGATTATATAAGTCGATTCTTTATACAACGCGTATATTGATATAGTAATATTTTACCTTATATATCGAAGTTTTGTTAAAAGTAACAAGAAATAAATTTAATAAATTAATGAAGAAATCCATTTATATAGAAGTTACGAAATATTTATTACAAACTATCTGGTACAAACTATTTAGTATTAATTAGTACTAACATTTAGTACTAATTTAGTGTATAGTACGAATAACCATTTTGAATATACAATAAGTGTCATTGTATTGTGTTATAATGGATGAATATTGAAGAATATATACAGTCTGCTATATATTTTGTTTGTTATATATATAATAAATAATAGGTATATAACAGATTATGGCAGTTTAATAAATATTTTTGTAGTCTCTATGAAATATATATGTACTTGTACAAAAAATATCTCTGCAATTTCTGTACATATTTCTAGATTTAGTTCGAACTTGACCAATAGAATTATAAAATAATATATTATATTATATATTGTAATATAAAAATATATATATAATATATTATAAAATAATAATTATAAAAGCCACATCTCGCTAAGGTGTTAATAAAATGTCCAAATACCATCTACACACATGATGTATTCGTAAGAAATTCCTCAAATATGGTTCGAATACTTTCGCGAAATCACAAACTATGAAAGCAAAAAAAAAAAAAAAGCACCATTAAGTAAAAATATACTCCGGTATTCATAAAATCATAAATCTCCACGGATAGACCTTCTTTTCGAACTTCGGCTTCGTTATTCAACAAAAGCAAAATACGTCACACATGCCCTTTGCATCTTCACCGAACTGGCTTGTTAGTCGACATTCTTTCAATTCACTCTCACTGTTTGAGATGGCAAAACGTAGCGCAGATATCCAATTCACTTGCGATCTGCTTTGCGGTGTAGCAGAAAGTTGGGACAAAGAAAAAAAAAAAGTACCATTAAGTAAAAATATACTCCGGTATTCATAAAATCATAAATCTCCACGGATAGACCTTCTTTTCGAACTTCGGCTTCGTTATTCAACAAAAGCAAAATACGTCACACATGCCCTTTGCATCTTCACCGAACTGGCTTGTTAGTCGACATTCTTTCAATTCACTCTCACTGTTTGAGATGGCAAAACGTAGCGCAGATATCCAATTCACTTGCGATCTGCTTTGCGGTGTAGCAGAAAGTTGGGACAAAGAGACGGGCGCGGGATTCTGGCTCGCCTTGGCGCGGAGCCCGTCAAGTTCCTGTTCCATCCTCAAGGTCCGTCTGACTCAAACGAGTCAACGTGCTCTCCGGCTACTGCTGTCCCTCGTCGACGTGTTTCCCGTGTTACTCTCGCGCGGATCACCCGCGGACATTGTTCTCCCGATGACCCGAACGCGTTCTCATGGCCTGGTTGGTCGCTTGACCGGCCGGAGGATCGACCGATCTTTCCTTACTTGGATCCGCTCGTCGCAAACCGGACGAAGAAATGAGAGTTCTCTGCCGCTTCCTGCTTCGCCTCGAAGCGAGGACGCGGAAATAAGGACGCTCGTTTGTTTTGTCTGAGATTTGGACCATCTTGGTTACAATTTAATTTTACTAAGGATAGTTGCTAGTCGTTTGAATAATAATCACTCGTCACTCGTTTATTTCGAATTTTAGAGCCTGTTGCACAGTGAAAATACCGTAAAATCTTATAGTATGCTAACTGTTAGTAATCATTATAGTAACTGCAATTTAGTTATTATTATTTAGGAAAATAATAGTAATAATTGAAACTTGATATTCTTCGAGACATAATTGTGATATCTACGTATAATTCGTCACTCTAATTTGTTCGAGATTTGCACCCCCTTGGATAATCAAAATAATTGCTATTTAGTGTTAATTTAACATGTTTTCACATTAACCTATTAGCTGTGCCTGACGAATATATTCGTCATCTAAGAAAAGACATTCCAAAATCCAAAAACACAATGAGAAAAACTATTGCTAATATTACACCGTATAAAATCAGTAGTTTCTCAAAATGTATTTTGCTACAAGATATTTAGAACATTTTCATCAGATTAAATTTCTAATCTATAACACTTCACTGAAAGAATTTTAAAGGAACTTAGAGAAATTCAATTACATCGTGATTAAATTAAAATTAAATTAAAATCTAAATCTCTGTTAAATATCCAAGAGCTATATCGGATAATGCTTAGAGTTATTTGCAAGGCAGCGCAATAAAAGTCTGGATAGAATACACGTGGATAGAATTCCCATTTGTTTGTTGAATGTCCAAAGGAAGAAGTGATTGCTCAATAATAATAAACAATGGGCGTTCGGTTTGAGTAATCTATTGGAAGAATATATGAGTCAGAGTATATCACGTTTATCCACACATTGTAATCGATGATTCATTACGATTAGAAATTCATGGCTGAAAGTGTTTCGCTGGCCACATGCAAATTTGCATCATGTGTACACAGCCGATAATTATTCGTTATAAATTAACACTGGTCGTCGTAGTTTTTCTCCAGTCGTTCGGCCAAAAACGCGAGGAACATTTTTATAAATCAGTTCTTAAAAAAGAAAGAAACATTCAAAAGTGTCAGAAGATAACAACTGTTAACTCTTAGCATACGTAATCATGCTAAGTCATCTAGATGACATCACCAGTAGATAACTATTTTATGTAGGTCTAATATATATGTATGTAGCATATCATTAAACTGCGTATTCTTATCTGTAGTAAATTTTAAAGTGCAAAGTTGCGCTTAAATACATATAAAATGCGTATAAAATGTATAAAATATCGAGGTTCTATTTTTTTTTTCATTTTGCATAAAAATTTGCAATTTACTATCATACTATCATACTACATATGAATATCATTTGTATTGATCATATTAATTAAAATTGTATTCCATATAGGTATTAATTTTTTTTTTTTTTTTTT
>CAJDYZ010000281.1:9144-54979 GCA_903986555.1 Heterotrigona itama
ACTTGTACCGTTGATTGCATGATAATGTCATAGCATGACATTTTCCATGAATTCAATTAGAAATTCATCAAACATCTGAACTTTGAATGCTGCTATAACTTACTGTAATAAACGAATAGCTGAAGTTTGACTTATTAGATGATGGTATATTTCTACCGTTTTTAACTTTCCAGTTCCTACATCTAATATTTCATTAGTGCCCTTAAAACATGTAATATAGAACACATAATACAACTTCGCAAGTTTTCAGTCACTATTACTTTCTCAAAAATTAAGAAAATGTCCAAATATATATCATTCATTCTTGTAGCATACAACTTTGAGAAAACCTGCAGAAGTTTTTAATTGCATTTGCAATTTTATTGTCAAAGCTAAATAAATATTACTGTATTTGAAATTATAGATGACAGTCGTTGGCAGACGATAGTACGTAGCAGTAATGGACCATTGACAGAGTATTCTGTATCATATCAAAATTTACTCCCATCTACGTCGTATTTATTTAGAGTAATATCATACAATCGTTATGGAATTAGTTATCCAGCATATTCCACAGAAACAGTAAGTAAGATTGCCGTATTTACATTTTTGCAAATACTTTTAAGCATTAAATATTAATGATGATCTTATATTTTTCTTCTTCTTTTTTTTTTAGATTCTAACTCCATCAAAACTATATCTTGAATATGCATATTTACAACATAAGCCATTTTACAGACAAACTTGGTTTATGGTCACTTTAGCTGCTGCATCAATTATAATTATTATAATGGTCATAGCAGTGCTATGCGTAAAAAGTAAAAGCTACAAATATAAACGTAAGTCGTAATAAATACATTCTGATACAAAGTATATAGGTTTGTGTATATATATATATAATAATAAGCAATTGTTTTAGAAGAAGCACAAAAGACACTTGAGGAATCTATGGCTATGGATACGGATGACAGGCAAGAGTCTGATTTGGAGCTTTATAGATCAAGACAGGGTGGTGGTGGTGCTATGAATATAGCTAATGCTTGTGGTACACTAGGTAAACGAAATACTTTAGCGAGAAAATCTATGCATCCTCCTCCTCCTACGATGTTAGGAAAATCACCTCCTAGACCTTCGCCGGCTTCGGTTGCTTATCATAGTGATGAAGAAAGTCTAAAAGGGTATGATGAAAATCCTGACGACAGTAGCGTTACGGAAAAGCCTTCCGAAATTAGTTCAACGGATTCACAGGTAACTTTCTCTTCTTTCTTAATATAGATTCTATTTATATTCCTCAAAGTGTTTTATTATCTACATTTTGCATTATAGGGATCTGAAAGCGAGAATGAGAGTGTACAATCGGATCCACATTCCTTCGTTAATCATTATGCTAATGTTAATGATTCTCTGAGACAGTCCTGGAAACGTCAGAAACCAGTTAGAAATTATTCATCGTATACTGATTCTGAACCTGAAGGTAGTGCTGTTGTCAGTTTAAATGGGGGACAAATTATTATGAACAATATGGCAAGGTCGAGAGCACCATTACCTGGTTTCTCGTCGTTCGTATAATTTTGTTCGTAATAAAAAATTGAAGCTTTCGTTAAGTAGATAGGGTGCCGAATTATAGCAAAGTGACACTTATAATCGTTATGCAATCAAAGTAAAATAAATTGATGCTGAGCGAGAATTGATTTTAAAACACATGAATAAAATAATAGTTTAAAAAAAGAAAGTTTTAAATTGTTAAATATATGCAAGGAGAGACTAGCTGTTAAAATTTTGATCGAAGTAGAATAGAGAGAATTTTAATGGCTCAGCATTGAAATTGAAATATACAGAGTTAAAGACTTATGTTGGAACACGACTTATGTTGTAACGAGTGTTTCACGCATACTGATATAATAACTTCGTATAATAATTTTAATATGCTTTTGGCACCATCCTATTGTGATATATTGAAATACATATTATTTATAATTTTAGGTAAAGTCAAAATGTGTATAATAAGTATTTTTTACTTTTATTAAGTGAAGTTGAAACAAAATATTGTATGGATCTCGAATAATGTAATGCTTGCGCATTTTTTTAATTGTAAAAAAGAAAGTTTCTCAGAACATCCTGTTAATATGACGTACTAATGAAATAGAATAACATCATCAATAATAATGGAAAACAATATCGTAACGAAAACTGCCAGAGACAACTACATAATAAACTTAAGAAACAAAATAATATTTTAATACTACATTTAATATGATAAAGACGATTAAATTATAATCCATTAAAACATGATGTAATTAACTATCACCGAAAATACTAATCACAATGTCACTCATAAATTTTTTAAATTCACTTAATTCACACTTTCATTTTGTGCTACAAAATGAAAATTGTATGTATGATATAATGACATTGATTTAAATGTATAAACAGTTCACAATCAGGCCTATCATATCAATTTGAAATGATCTTCATAGACTAAAGGCGAGTCTAATAATGTTATTGTACTGATTATACAAATGTTTATGTAAAATGCGACTGCGTGCATTTTTATCTCTAAGAAACTTTGTTTTTAATATTATTATGTATAATGTATATAAAATTTATATAAATTACGAGAAACAACAAATACTGATACACTTGTACATTTAGTGCACAGCTTAGACAACATTAAATGAAATTTAATGCTAAATAGTCTTTGAACAACATATATTTATCTTCTTTGAATATATATAAGGATGTAGATAAATGATATATATATATATATATATATCATATATATATATCATATATATATATCATATATATATATCATATATATCATATATATATCATTTATTTTCATCCTTCTTTTCAAAACATAGTATGAAAAAGAAAAATACGATTTTAATGCATATAAAGAACACATCTATTTAATTCATCAAAATATCACAAATTCATTTGTAGTATATAATATTACATTTACAGTATTGTAAAACATTATCATACACAGACTTATTCAATTTAGGACAGTAATCTTCTTACCATAATGCATTTATTCTATATAAGTAAAAAATATTTCAGACTGATATTGATGCATGAAATGTTTTTCTTTGCTTAATACTTAATTTTGTAATGAAAAAGATCATAGAAATGATATAAGCAAAACATTAAGAAATCGAAAAAAATATAACAAATTTTTAGATTTAGCGTATATTTATCGATAATATACGCTAAAATCTAGAAACTCATCGGAAATGTAAAAAAACATGATGTAACATGAATGAAAATGATTGAACAGTTTAATTATAGCAGCTATAATTCTATTACAATTCTATTTAAAAGAATAATTATTAATTGCATTTGATTCATAAACTTATATATTTATTAGTTAATTTCAATTCAGCCATAATATCAATATAAATTTAAAAATCGTAATTAATATCTGTCATGAACTAGGTAGCAAGTTATTTGATAAATATTTACTTTTAAAAACTTAACATTTTTCACTGCTATGTTAAAAAACTTGCTTTCTAGTTTCTATAGCATAATATTGTTCATAAACATTGTATCATAAACAGTTATTCTTCTCAGACAAGAAGATATAATTGTTTCTACAACACTGCCAATAAAAATTAATTCAAGAATAAAATTAAATTGTATGTAACAAATTGAAACATCGCGTCTGAAATTATACATTACTTGTACAAGATATCCTAAGTACATGTTAATCTTTTAATAAAATTTATATAATTTTATGCACGCTACTTTTTTTTTGTAATTTTGATCAACATTTTTGCAAAGTTTTGAAATATTTTTGAAACAATTGAATCTATGTGTTCCTGCAAATAAATAACAAATATGTTTTAACAAGAGATTTATTTATACAAAATGTTTTTCACAAGCTTCATACCATTTTTTAAGTTTTGGTGGATATTTCTTTGAAAAAAATTGTTTAATTGTACACCATGCAGCAACATCTGCTATATCAAGAACTTTTTTATCTGACCAATTTAACTTATCTGCTATTAATGACAATATTTCTTGTTTTTTATTTGTTGATTCTTCAAAATGTAAAGAATAACACAGATCTAATATCAAGTCAGTTGTATTTACCTTCTCTGTACAAGCAAAACTTTCATAATTATGCGTATTTATTAATCTACTTAAATATCGTAGAAAATTCGTTTCACCAATTATATAGTAACTATGTAAACCAGATATAAGTTCCAGGTCCTCAACTAAAAATAAAATTCTCTATAAATACACATCTCTCACTACTTAAGTACTTTCATAAATATAACTTATTTTACCATCTTTCCAAATCAATGACAGATTAATAACATTATTCTTGGAAGAACTTGTAATTGATTCATAATTAATAGACCCTCCTTCGTTCACACTTGAATGAACATAAGTTTGCACTTTAATATCAGTATCTTTCCACAACTTTTGTAACGCTGATATAAAATAAGGTGGCCTTTTAGGATTCACATTTATAATAAGATTCACATTAATTGGCACCTATAAAAGTCAATGTTAATAAAATTTTTACGTGAACTTTTCATTTGAAAAATTAAAAATTTTATTTCAAAATTAAAAATATCACCTGACTCTTATTAATTATAGAACTTTTATCAACTACTGCAGCTTGATTTGTTTGTCTCAGAAATCCAGAAAGCGTTGCTACTTGTTTCTTTAGTTCTGCAAGTTGTGCCAGTATCTTTTCTTGTCTTGCTTCTAATTCATTGTATTCTGGTAGTGGACTCTGAAATAAAATCTTACTTTAAAGTACATTTGATATTATGTACATAAAGATTACTATAACATAAATTTTATTAAAGAGATTGAATTAACTGGATACATAAGTTTTGAAATAAAAGTAGAGTTATTCGATACCACTACATTTAAACATCATGAGTAATAAAATAAATTTTTTTCTATTACCTAAACACTGTCAAAGTTGCCTTTATATAGAACATTATTATTATAATTATTAATCGATCACAATCTATACCTCACAATTTATTACATGGTTATGACAATACCAATTTATCACAAAATATATTTTAGATTTCATTTCAAGTTAAAAAAAAAATCAGCAACACTCAAGACAAACATATATTTACTATTGCCACTTTTGGGAAAAAATGTTTAAAAGCACAGGGTTATGGACAATAGTTTTGATAGTTGATCACCAACACTGTTGATTAATGCCCAGTATATACAAAGTACATACATCTTTTTACTGGGTTAGGTTTTACATGTGTTTGGTTATACAACTGTACTTTGTAGCTTTCAGTGCAGTTCTAATTTAGTAAGCTTGCCCTTCTATACTAATTATCAGCGCATTCCCGCTTATCCTTCGAACGTACTGAATTTTTCATCTACCATAGACGCGTAAGGTCCTGTTAGATGAAAAATTGGAGGGGCAAGCATCGATCAAGCCTGTAGAACCATATTCCCGGTCGATCGTGATTAGTGCTTGTGGAAATTTTGGGAGGAGTCATGCACAACAAGCTCGAGACAGAAGAAACACTCGTAGCTACCATGCTTAATAAACGCGTGAGTAAACCATTCATTCCAGTGAAATAGTAACGTTCTCTTTCACGTTGGCAGGATAACAGAAATGATGAAAACCTTTAAAAAGCTGATAACCTGGTCAGTGATATCAGGCACGATCTTGTTCTCGGCTACCGTATGGTCGTCTGTTGATCGTTCTTCATGAATATTTCGCATTTCGTACATCGTTTTTCTATGATGGAACGTTCGTGGCAGGGAGATAATCGGCTTTAACGTATACATCGTCATTTCGTTTCGCATTTCGCTCGCCGTACCGTGATTAATCCGTTAAAAAAACCGCCGGATCGTATTCACATTTGATCGTTACACTCTCGTTCGTTTTTCGTATTTCTCGATTTTCGCTTGACGGCCATTTTTCTTTAATTCCCCCTCTCCCTCGCCCGCGACCGTTGTGCTTTCAATAGCTGGCGCTAATGCTTCCCAACTGCTGACATCCGTTTCAAGATGGCGCCATAATTTTTACCAAAATTACATCATATGAGATTTTACGTTTTACTTCGACTGATATATATTTTCTACGTTTTTACGCTATTAAAAATTATTTCTTCTTTATTTTTTATTTTTTTTAGGTAACTAATTACAGTTAGATTGCTTCTTTATTCTAGTCTAGAAATCAATTTCGAGAGTACGTTTGTATATGTAATATATACACGACATTGGTTCAGTAATATATTTTTAACAAATATTACTCTTGTAAGAAAATTTCGATTTTATCATTTTATAATTTTATCATTTATAAAAGTATATTCAGCACACGATTAATTACAGTATTGCTACAATACATGTGTGTATTTGATTGATAACTCTATCAACTTTTTCTAATTGTTAAGTACACAAAGAAATATAACGTTCATACAAGATTTTTCATTTTCAACAAAGTGCATTTTTACCCTTGAGGTTTATGATAGAAACGTCTTATCGACAATAAAGTTTTGATCGAAAAAAAACAATTATGCGAGATCCATTTAAACTTGACAGAATTTTAGTTTCAATTAGGAAGATGTCGCGTCCGTCGCTAATTTTTTTTTTTAATTAATTGACAATTGTTGTTAATTAAATTACACGGATAAATATGAGAAAAATTTTTTCTTTCATATTAACAATATTAATTTTTAATTAGTATGATACTACGAGCTAAAAAGAACGTATACCGACTAAACGGCACACAATTTGGAATTATAGTGGTGTCCTCTGTCGAAGCTTCTGCATAACTAAGGTTAGATTTGCTCTCTTGCGGGTAACAGCGAATTCGTTCGATCGTTAATGCAATCGTTAACTGCACGATTTGGCCGAAATAAAAAGCGTGGTGGATTAAAATAAAAGTAATTTGTGAAAAACAGTGTAAACAAGCGAGGTGGAGAAAGCATATTTGTCGGAAGTACGGTTAGAATTGCGTTCCTCTGACCGCGCATGTCGCCACCTATTGTTGATCTGACAGGCTCTTGTGTAGTTACGGTGAAAGCGATTGGATCTCCTGTACGTTTTGTGAGAAATTAAAAAGCAATCAATTAGTTTCCCTGCTGCATGAATCTCATTGAAACTCAGTCGAGAGAGATGCGTCGAGCAACAGATTGTTTTGAGTAGGGAGAAGGAGAATTTCATCAGAGATTTTTGTCTACTTTTCGAGTAGAAGCGTTCGAGGCCAGACATGGCGGCTATTTGATGAACCAATTGCAGCAGCGCTCTCTTAAAAGATTAGATATTGTAAATTCCCCTTACATTCGCGTCAGTGAATGATTCTGTACTTATTTTGGCCGTTACTAATAGTAATACAAGTTGTTATAATTACGGAAAGGTGATTGTCGCTCGTCGACAAGAAACTAGAAGCCACGCAAGATCGTACCGAAACGTTGATCATGAAACAATTGTGTTTGGTCACGTGACCATAGCCGAAAAATGGCGCAAAGATCAGAGTACAAACATGAGTTCCATTTTATTGCTACGGTGTCATTTGTATTTGTTTACAAACGCGCGTTTTCATAAACCACGTGTTAAGTAAGTGCCATTTCGTTGACAGTGTGTAAGGAACAATGACGGGGAGAGGATCGAAGAGACGGGGCCGACCCCCCAAATCGGTGGTCATGGAAAGGCCCAAGAAGTTTCAATATCATCTTATGAAGAAGCCGAAATACTTACAAAACAAGGGCTCGGAAACACCGAATTCACAGCCAAGCACACCGACACCTTCGAGACCATCGTCACCGGTCGAAAGCGAGGAGAGCAGACGAAGTACGCGAATTCGAAAATCCCGTGGACCCAGAGACAGACACTCGCGAAAAGGTGGTCACTCAAGTTCCGGTGCATATCAACGCCGAGGTTACAATCCAAACGTCGACTATCACGATTCTGAATATCATTACGGATCAGATTTCGGAGACGAGTCTAGTGAAAAAAGTGAAGTTGAAGAAGATCTTCTACAAAGCGATGTGGATTCATCTGAAAGTATAGAAGAGCCTGACCCTTCCAGTGACAGTGACTTTTCTCTCTCCAGTTATAGCACTACTAGCGGCACACCCCGTAAAACATTGCTTAGCCAGCAAAGGCCACCAAGTCCAGAACCGTTGTGGCTTCAAAACAGAGAACTGCCACAGTTAAATTTACCTAAATCATCTGATGATCTATTAGTCCCTAGAGAACTTGTTATGCCATGTTTATCTATTTATGAAGTATTGAGACACTTTCGCACTCTAGTACGTCTTTCAGCCTTTAGATTCGAAGATTTTTGTGCCGCATTGATATGTGAGGATCAAACCAATTTGTTGGCCGAGATACATATTATGCTCATTAAAGCACTTCTTAGAGAAGAAGATTCTCAGCAAACGCACTTTGGTCCTCTGGATCAAAAAGACTCTGTCAATGTTAGCTTATATTTTGTGGATTCAATGACTTGGTCTGAAGCGTTACGCTCTTACGTAGAAAGTGACAAGTCGTTCGATCAGAATATTTTACACATTTTATCAACATGCGAATATCCTTTTACTTCTGTTGAAGATAGACTCAAGGTGCTACAATTTTTAACTGATCAATTTTTAATCACAAATCCAGTAAGAGAAGACCTGCTGCACGAAGGTACACTAAATGGTATTTCACATTGTTTTATTTCTTTACATATTTATTTTTTTTTTACATAATATGAAAGTATATAAATTATTATTTAATCAGCAGGAGAAATTTATATGTCCATGCTGAGATCTTAACTGTATTTGTTGTTTTGCAAATGTAGATGCTAAAAAACCTTTAAGTAATTGCATATTATGTGTATTAATTTATATATTAATTAACAATTAATAGATATTCATTGTCAATATGTACATTGAAATGTATATCTTAACCATTTTTTTATTAATTTCTATTTATATGTTTATTAATTTCTATTAATAATTTGTTATTTAAAGATATTTTTCTTTACATGTTATTGACACAGTTAAAAACATTCTTCTTTATATACGTTATAATAACATGCATCATAAATTTTGTCATTTTATAGGAAATATGCATTATGATGATCACTGTAGAGTGTGTCATCGTCTGGGAGATCTATTATGTTGTGAGACTTGTCCAGCAGTGTTTCACTTGGAATGTGTTGAACCTCCATTGGTAGATGTTCCTACTGAAGACTGGCAATGCAGTACATGCAAAGCTCACAAAGTTACAGGAGTTGCTGATTGTATACCTGATGTTGAAAAGAACGGTTCGTTATGTCGTCAAGAACATTTAGGATTTGATAGATATGGCAGAAAATATTGGTTTCTTGCAAGAAGAATTTTTGTGTAAGCATACTATATAAGTAAATAAAAATTCTCTAGAAATTTTGGATCGTATTAATAAAATTATTTATTGTAGTGAAAGTGAAGATGGAGAAGTTTGGTATTATAGCACATCTTTACAATTAGAAGAATTAATGCTTTGTTTAGATCGTAATGAAATGGAAGTTGCACTTTATAGAGAATTATCAGATTATAAGGATGAAATTGTAAGGCAAATGGAACTTACCGAACAGATTACTAATCAATACAAGGGTAATAAGAAATCATATCTAGAAGTAGAAAACAGTAAGTTTGCTTGTATTTTTAAATAATTTTATTTCTAATTTAAAGAAACAATATTTAATCAAATATTTTGTGTTTTACAGGTCTTATACAAAAATTACAGAAAGAACGCCAAGAGAAACAAGAAAAAGAAGAAGAAGAGAAGAAAGAAAAACAAAGACAACAAGCTGAGGAGATGGTACGCAGAATTCATGAAGGCACAGATTCTTTAGAAGAACAATTAGCAGCTGTCACTGAACAACAGGAAACAAAATCACCTGAAGAGTCAAATGTAAAAGAAAATACTCAAAAACTAAACACGGAAAATATGGAAACAGATAGCGTAGAAACTAATTTAACAGATGGAGTAAATAAAGATGTCAAAGCTAGTACATCATCATCATCATCTGAAGAAATTGACGAAGAAATGTTAGAAGGAGAAGAGGGTATTTCAAAAATTGGTAAAGATGGTAAGTCCTGCACATTGTAAGAATGTTATCGATATAATTTGATAAAATAACCGACATCTTTTTCATAGGAAAAAAACATACTATTGTAACGAGGTCAAAAACAGGGTCTTTACAACCTAGAACATTTAACATGGATGACTTAAAGAAACGTACTAGTGGACAGTTGTCAAAGGAAGAGTTAGAAAAACTAGACAAAAGTTTAAAAGAGGAAGGGGATGGTACTAGATTAACAAGACAAAAGGCTCATCAAATAGCTTCGGGTACCCATCTTTTTAAGTTGGGAATGGATAATAACTTCAAATCATATGTGAATCAATACAGTACTAATCCTATTGCTTTGAATAAGGCCCAACGTAACGAAGAACGTGATAAAAAAAGGCATTTGTCACATAAATTTTCTCTTACACAGGCTTCAGAATTTAAATGGGTAGGGAGTTTGACAGGAACACGAGCTCTTTTAGTGAGCACACTTCGTCAGACAATTCTTCAACTTGAAAGTAGCATTCAGTCATCATTTATGCATACTAATTGGCCTCTTTTGCGCAAACCTTGGACTACAGCAGTAGGTGCTTGTGTCAATCCGAGAGATTTTGCGCGTGCTCTTATTGTATTACAAGCGTGTATTAAATCGGTAGTGTTTGCTAGTGTATGGCACGATCAACTCGGACACGTGAAATTACAAAGAGTAACAGCTCTTGAACGAGAGGAGAAGAAACGTCAGGATAAGAAAGACAAAAAGGAAAGAGAAGATGAAGAAGAACGTAATCGTCTCTTTAACTTCGTCAAATATACATTAGGTTTGAAACATCAAGTCTGGAAACAAAAGGGAGAGGAATATCGAGTACACGGACAAGGCGGATGGCTGTGGGTATCTGCTAGTCGTCGCTACAAATGTTCTGATATGTTAAAGTTAGGTCTTCGAATAGGCCCGCAAAAAATAATGGTACAAATTAAAGATCAAGAAGGACTAAAAATATTGGCTTTAGATCCTCCTACGTATGACTTCCTGATAAAGGAATATTGTTCTTCTAAAAAAGAAGAGAATAATATAGACATTAAAATAAAAGAAGAAGACTCATCAATGGATATATCGGATGATACATGTATAAAACAAGAGTGTAAGGAAGAAGATATAAAAAAAGAATCGATTGAAGATAAACAAAGTAAAATGGAAGTAGATACAAAAAATACAGAAGAGAAAACAGTAATAAAAACAGAATCGCAATCGATTAAACAGGAAACAAAAATGAATTTATCATGTAAGTATAATGAAAAAAATATTTAATCATTTTTAGATACATACATTAAGCATATATGATATTAGTTAAATATTAATAACTTTATCTTTAGTTTTAGCTGGTATGAAAATCGAAAAAGTTTATACACCTATCAAAGAATTTGAAGAAATCGATATTACTAAGGCTCTAACGACTAACGGGAGGCTTCATTATCCAAAAATTGCTAAGAAGACTAGAATTGACGATTTTTTGGCACGTAGAACACATTTGAAACTTTTAGAAGAAAGGAGATTACTACAGAGCGTAAGTAATCATTCGTAAAGATAAGTAGAATGTAAGTAGTAAAATACCATTTAATATATTCTTTAAAATACAATTTTAGGAGAAATCGAAAGAGTTAAATCAATCGACAAATCAAAAAGCAGATGGAGATTCCGAAATTGATATAGAAAATAACGAAGAAAGTGATACAGATGGAGCTGACAATTCTTTACATAGTATTCTTACTGGAAAACAACCTAAAACTATATCTACATCAGCTAGAGAAATGCTGACTGTAATAGGAAAGCGTATTCAACACGTTAAAGCTCAATATGCCCAAATAATGAGATTTAGTAAAAATGGTAGTTGTTATTCGCGATATTGTAATATGACTGCACCTCCAGGAAAGATCACAACAACAACACAAAGTTTAACATCTACTTGTTATTCTCCTATATGCCTTCAAAAAGCAAGACTAAAACTCGATCTTATTGCGTTGTTAAGAAAAGCTAACGCTTTAAATAATAATCAATCAACATCGAATTTATCAGTTGGAGCAACTGCAGTACAATTACCACAAACAAGTTCAAAGGCAGATGGGAGTGATGAAGCTAGAGATGCAATTAGGAAGGATTTAGAATCCGCGGTAGCATCTGCAACTCATTGTACGGAAGAAACACCGGCTACGAATGTAATAAAAGACACTGCTTCACCGCTTACTAAAAAAATAAAAATTGAACTTAATGCTAGTAATGACACCAATTCAGGAAATGTAGTAACCACATCTAATAACATAGTTACTACCACAACAGTAACTACAACACAACAGACTATAAAAACAGTTGATGGCGTTGTACAAAGTATGCAGGAACGTACAAGTTCTCAAAATTCAGTTACGTTTTCATCCGAAATTAAAACAAGGTAATTGATTTTTGAATATGTGTGTTATTGAAATAATATTTTATTTTTGTTTTTTATAATGTTAACAGCACAGGACAAAAAACAATGATTATTAATCGAAGAGGAAGAACAGTTCAAAGAAGTACAATGGCTAAGGAATTAAATGCTGATGGCACAGAAAGAATATATTCTACTACTTCAACAGAAGGAAAAGTTTATTTGAAGAAAGTCGCAATCTCTTTGGCTGACAGAAAAAAGAAGCGCACCCCTGTTAAATATCCATTATGTTCTACATTTTGTACCAAAAATAAACATCGTAGTATATTGTTACTTCCACAACATGAATTACGTAAATTGGCTAGAGTTGGTGGACGAATACAAGTTCAAGGTTTTCATCATATGGCCAAGGTATTTCATTAACAACATTTCATTAACTTTACATTAATAAAAATAAAATATAACGTAATTTTATAATTTTAATTCATTTATTATAGGCGAATATGTCAGTATGGCCATATCCTTGCCCTAGACCATTATTTAAAACTTGTTGGTTATACAGAACAGTTGGCATAAAATCATTAGCTGCTGCTGCTCTTCAGTTAAGAATATTATGGGCATGTCTTCGTTGGGACGACATGGCTGCAAAACCATTATCTACGGACGGCAAACATCAAATTACAACTGATACAGAAATCATGTCATTAGAAATTCTTAAACATCGTCATGTTGGACAATTTTTAGATAAAACACAGTATTTACGTAGAAAAATTGTTATACCTTTGGAACTTCCAAAACAAGTCAGAGGTTTGTATTAAAAACTAGATTTTAAGAAATAGAAGATACAGTGATTATATTTTACAGAAGTTACATCTATAAGAAGTGGTCTACGAAAAAGAAAACGACCAGAATCACCACAAAGTACTGAACCACAAGTTACTGAAGAATGGGTTGATGAAGATAAATTAGAGTTATGGGAAATTAAACAGTATGGTGATAGGTACGTTAGAAAAAATAATTTATTCTGTGTGTTCTGTTCTATCTCTTTTCTGAACTTCTATTTATAATATTTCACCTCAAAAAAATTTTATATCCTTTCATTTCTTACAACCTGCTAAAATGTATGCATTCTTTCTAACAATTTTAGTGGAGTTGGGACGTTCTAGTATTAAATTCCTACTGTTTTTACCTTTACATTCATTCAGTTCTGACCTATCCTTATTTAACACCATTCAGTACTAACCCTCCACTTGGTGTGTGTCTTATTTAGGTTAGAGAAGGCTAATGCCCAGATTATTACTAGGAGTCGATCGGGACAACCACAATCGGCAGTTGGTTCTAACCGAAATGCAGGCTCCAATTCTGGTATGAGCGATCAACTTGTTAGTGGCAAAGCAACGCCTGAAGAGATTAAAGAAAAAATGGAGCAACAATTGCGTATGCAAAGAGCTGCACATCAACAAAAGAGAGCATTAGAAACTCTAAAAAGTCCAGCCAATTCTGGTTCACCTACACAAGTTGTGAAAGTTACAACTAACTCCACTCATGGTAAACTTAAATTTATTGATTTATTATCAAATAAAAAATATATCCTGCAATTATCACATAATATAGAAGTATTAATTTTTTCATAGATGGCACAGTTAAATTAGTTTCCAAAGTTGCAATACCAGCAAATCCAAACAGTGGAACAAAGTCGCAGCTGACTTCCCTTTTGACAACACCTGCGCAGAATAAACCTTTTATCAGTACAAAACGTATTTATATGGCAAAATGTAAATATTAAGTTAAATATATACATAAATGTAACATGATTTGATATTTATGTATATATATATAATATTATATATATATTATATATTAATTTTATATATATACACACATAATTATATATATATATATTAATTTTTTATATATATAATATTTTCTTTAAAATAGCATCTCTTGGAACAACAAAAGTTGTTCCTGGACCTACGAGCATTTTACCAAAAACTCAACAGGCTGGAAATCAACAATCTCTAATTAAAGTTTCTGGCCAAACAGGTACATTTATAATATTAATTATAATTTTATCAAAGTTTCAACAATGATGACAACTTTTTCCTTTAAACAGGTCCTATACAACAAATTCAGCAAAGAGTACAGATTATAAGAGGACCGGATGGGAAGCTCCAAGTTCGAGGTTTGATGCCTGGTCAACAGTTAGTTCAAATGCCAGACGGAAAGCTTCATGTGTTAAATAATAGTCAAGCAATTACTACACTTGCACAAACTGGTGGAACAACCACACAGGTAAAACTGTTAACAGATATATTAATGTATATTACATTATAACTATTGTGATAAAATATTCGAAATAAAAATTATTTATTAATCTTTTTTAAGGCAAAAACTGCTACAACATCAACTACAGCTAAAGTGGCCACAACAGCTAATTGTACAACTAAGAATAGTCCATCTAAAACAATAACAAATACAACGCAACAAGTACAAAGTGCTCAGCAACTACAAACTCAATCTCAACAAGCAATTCAACGTTCATCAGGAACCACTGTAACTATTGCTACTACACCAACACAACCAACAAAAAATGCTATTGTAGTAGCCAATACTGGACAAATTGTACAAAGTGCACAAGTATGTGTAAATAATTGATTTTATAAAATATTAATTATAGTCATATTCGGTATTAATAATATATTAATTAATAATATAGGTCATATCTTCCGGTGGGCAAGTTATTAGTGGAAATCAAATTGTAGTTACTAATGCTAATTTAGCTCAACAGCTTGCAACAGGTAAAGCTCAATTAACGACAATCGGTGGTCATCAAGTGGTTATTCGTAGTACCCCGACAGGCAATCAAATTGTTCATTTAAATTCTACAAACAGTGGTATTATTGTGAAAAATACCGTAACACCGACTAAACAAAGTATGTTAAACTTTTTTATATCTTAAAAATTAAACATTTCGATTAAAAAATTGGAAATAAAATTAAATACATAAATTTTTAAAATGTTTTAGTTCCTGTACTACAGTCTACTCAATCAACAGCCACAACTACAACAGGAGCACAATCAACTGATACAACAAATAATAGTATTAGCAGTAATACATCGACAAATGTGACATCGACTACTACTACAACTACAACAAATCAAACTTCCAATGCTCCGCCACCTGGAAGCGTAGAAGCATCTTTATTAGTCGGCCAACCACCTGGGACTGTTATTAAATGCGTTACTGCTCAAGTTATACAAACTATTCAAGGGCCTCGTATAGTTTTACAAGGTTTACAAGGTGCGGATTTTACTCCGCAGCAACTTGTAATGGTACAACAACAAGTTAAACAACAATTGCTTAAAGGTTCGATTATACATGTCATATGTATTTAATATCATCAGCATATTTATAATGTACATATTTTGTAGCCCAAGCTGCAACAGGAAAACAAGGAGTTTTAGGACCTACTAAAATATATTTAGCTGTTCAACCTGCACCTAGTAGCCAACAATCTATTCAGAGTTCTACAGCAGCAAATACTCCTGCTACACCAGCAACAAAACCACAAATTGCACAACAACCAGTTGTTTCGCCACCAGCAGCAACTGGTTTGTATTTATATGATTTTATATCTTTTGTATTGATTGAATTAAGTTTGTAATATTATTAATTAATAGAATGAATATTATTAATGAATAGAACCTCAAACGGGAACTGAAAGCATTCCAGAGCTTCCATCAACAGCAACTTCAAGTTCTCCTGAAAAACCGAAAGTAGTAGTTCAACAAGTTGCACAACCTAGTGTAACTACAGAAGAGGAATCGCAAAAAACGAATGTAGCTAATGGTCAGCAACCTTTGCAATCTTTAAAAGAAGGAAACGATTCCTCGGCTAACAAATTTATTTTAACGCCTGATTACATACAACAAAGTTAGTTATTAATTAATATTATCTATACTGCTTGATTCCAATAGGATTAGAAATATTCAAATGTTTCTATTTTTATTTCAAATATTCTAATAATTATTGTAAAAATCTGCAGCTATCAAGAATGCATTGAAACAAGAAAACCTTAATCCTGAAATAGAAGAAAAGCTGCTACAATTGCAACGATATCAAGAGAAACAGATGAAAGGGGGTGTTGAAAATTCAACAACTAATAATCAAACTCATACTACGCCTACGATTACGACTCCACGCGTTCCATCTCGTAAAAAACCAGCACCTTCTAACATTCCAACAACGACTTCATCTACAAACGTACAATCCATAACAAACGACAAAGATACAGATTGGGAAACACCCAGGAAGAAAATTGCATTAAAACAAGAAAATCGTGAAACTCCAAAGTAAATTTCTAAATATTAAGAATAAGTATTATAAAATAATGACAGTGCTTAATCGCTTCTTCTCTTTAATAACGTTATTTATTTTTTAGAGTACAAAAGGTTGAACCTCTAGACAATGAATCGACCCCACAGAAAAGAGCAGCAAAGCTAAAAGACAGTCAAGAACAACGGAGAAAGCAACAAGTTCATTCACGAATGCAGGTTTTGTTATTTAGACATAAAGAATTACTTAAAAAGGATATTTTAAAGAAAAGGGCACTACTTGAAAAAGAATTACAAATAGACATTCAGGTATTACACAAGTACATTTAGATATAAATTTTTTAAATAAGTACACAGTTCGTATAATGTTATTTTTATTTTTTGTTGAAATCGTAGAAAGATTTATCGGCAGAATTAGCTTCGAGAACCAAGGCTGAAAGGCACAAACAAGATGAGGTAAAAGTAGGAAGTGCGAAACGTAAAGCAAATGCTCAAATGGCTCAGCAAGTTAGTCCGCCTAATAGAGGTGGAAGGCCAAAAAAGTATAAAGCTCAAGGAAACAATACTACACCACCGGGTGCTTCAACTGCTGCCGCCACGAATAAAATCAAAAAAGAGAAGTTATATTGTTTATGCAGAACGCCATATGATGAAACTAAGTAAGGATTATAAAAACATTTTTTATTCGTAACATTTATTTAGTGATTATAAACTATTATGTTGATTTAGATTTTACGTGGGATGTGATCTTTGTAACAATTGGTTCCATGGAGATTGTGTTGGAATTACAGAAGAAATGTGTAAAACACTTTCAGAGTTTGTTTGTACAGAATGTAGACATGCAAGAGATACACAGGAATTATATTGTTTATGTAAACAGCCTTATGACGAATCTCAGTATGTAATGGTGTTAATTTATTTATTACATTAACTATCTATTTATTACATTAACTTATTCTGTATCAAAGTATCTGTTATTTTATTTTTTATGTCAATCTTATTTTAACATTCTTATTTCTGCAGATTTTATATTTGTTGCGACAAATGTCAAGATTGGTTCCATGGTCGATGCGTCGGTATTCTACAATCGGAAGCAGATAATATCGATGAATATGTTTGTCCAAATTGTCAACGAAACTCTTCTGTTAATTTTGCTAATATGAAAAATCTTAATGCAAAGGATCTCGATCTTTTGAAGAAATTAATTAAACAAATACAGGTAAGATATCAAATAATGGTAAAAATTGAATAATAACAATATTTTTTTATAATTATGGATACCAAAAATTTGAATATTTAGGCACATAAGAGCGCTTGGCCATTTATGGAACCAGTAGATCCAAATGAAGCACCAGATTATTATAAAGTTATAAAGGAACCGATGGGTAAGTGTTATTAAAATTTTATGTAATAATAATAATTGTTTAATTTTTGCTGAAGTTAAAACTCAATGTTAGAAAAAATATAATTTTCTTTATTGATATATTATTTCTATTAATTGTATTTGCAGATCTGCAAACTATAGAATTGAGGATAAATGACAGATCTTACAAGAAGTTAAGTGAATTTATTGGAGATATGACAAAGATATTTGACAATTGTCGTTATTATAATCCGAAGGAATCACCTTTCTTTAAATGTGCAGAATCCTTAGAAACTTATTTTGTTCACAAGATCAAAAGTTTGAGAGAAAAATTCTCTGAAGGAAAGTAAGCAATCAAATAAAGAAAAAACAGAAAAACTGTAACTATAAACGAGTGGAAGTGCTAAGCATCAAACATCATGGTTTAACTTGTGTAACAACAGAAATAATCTGTGCCAGTAGAAAAGAAACATTCGAAGTAGCCATAAGTATATAAGAGTAGTTTGTATAAGTTCACTATTTATTAGAATTGTGTGAACATTTCATTTGCTTTCTCAAAAAACAAGTTCTATTTGAATCGTACAATGAATTTTGAACCGAAACTTGTAACATTTTATCTTTAAAAATGTCTTGTTTAGGTACAGTAACATTAACAATTATTCAACGAGTTTCTTCATTACATCAAAAGCATCATTTATTGTAAGACTATACAGCACGTTTAAATTAGAAATAATATTGATATATTATATATATAATTATATATAATATATTATTTATAATTTTCATTGTTTATTTATATATGACAATAAAATATTAGTTTCTTAAATGGTGCTTGTATACATTTCTTTAACAAAATGAAATGGTAAATATTTAATGTAGAAACGTTAGGAAGGTATTAACTCAAATGTGAATCAGAAAATTCAAACACTATAAAATAAGTAATAATGTATATTAACTAAAATGTGCAATACATGTTTATTTATTGTATTTTGTATATGAAAAAAATGAAAAAAGCTTTTTATTGATTATCATAAGTTGTGGTTCAGAATTCATATACTCTTCACAAGCGTCATTATTTATGTACACTTATCAAATACGTGTAATAATGCATGTTACAAGAATAATTATAAATATATCAAATCAGTGCCACTGAGCGTTTAGAATGGTGAATTTTTAGTAACCCAATGCAATGTGTTTTGCGAAATTAAAAAAAATAAGAAGAAAATGAAAAGTCATTAGAAAGTTCATTATCATTTAATAAAGAGGAAGAAAATGGTCCAATCGCTGTCATTGTTTCACCTAATAAAAAGTAAAACAAGTTTTCTCTCATCATAAACATAGTCAGCGCATAATAAATTGTACAAATTTGTTTATTGTGCTCACAAGTAATTATTATTATTATGTTGTTTTATCATATAAATTTTCTATAAAATTGTTTATAAGTAACATTTACGATGTTAGTTGATAAGGAGTAAGCGGATGTCTGCTGTTGTATATATCTAAGTAGAAATGTCTATAAAAATAGACTTTAGTATCATCCTTCTCATGTGATGAGGATACAAGGAAACGAAGTCATTTAAATGCAAAAAAATTTAATGAATTTAATGAAAATATTGTTTATATTTTAGCTATTAAATAACCATTTGTGAAAATTATTAAACAATACTATATAGTATATGTACAAGTATGTTCAGTTTCTGTATTCTTATAGGATACGAAAAGGCAATATTATTTCATGAACATCTATCAAACAAGAAAAAAACAAATATATATATATATAATATATATATATACACACACACACGTGCATACATACTCATATAAAAAGAAACAAGAAAATGCTGTTTCTAAGATTTCACTAGTAAAATGAAAAGTGAAAGTACGTAATAAATACGTAATTCTTAAATGTTGGAGAACCCAAAAACTTTTATGAAATTAAATTACATACAGATAT
The DNA here is from genome assembly GCA_903986555.1 of Heterotrigona itama. Classification (NCBI taxonomy): domain Eukaryota; kingdom Metazoa; phylum Arthropoda; class Insecta; order Hymenoptera; family Apidae; genus Heterotrigona; species Heterotrigona itama. Next base: position 29,232 of record CAJDYZ010000281.1, read on the forward strand.
ATTCTGTGAAGGTCTAAATAGTATTTCTACATGGAAATCTGTTCTCTGACATTAAGAATTAATGACTTCATATATGAACATTAACATGATGTTTTACAAGTTCAAGGTGCGTCTTGATGATCGTCAATCATTTGTTTAAATGAAAAAAAAGCAGATCGCTCAAAACAGGTTGTACATTTTTGCCAGGATGATGCTTGTACAGTATTTTTAATTCAAAGTTCATAAGACCTGGCACTGATCTGTTTTTTACCTTCGACTTTCGATTATAGTTACAGAATACATACAATTCGTTACTTTACCCAGATTTGCATCATATTAGCTTTATTATTAATTTATCGAGGCTCTTTTTTATGTCTATTATAATATAATTTGAAAGTGTGTCAGTATCTATAATTTAGATAAATGTTATAACTCAAATGTTATAAATTTTTATCTTTGTCTACCTAATTCTCGTATTCTGTCTTTAAAACTTTCTTTCCGTCTTTCTCTAAGTTACTTTGATTCATATATATATATCGCAAAAAGTTAAACAGAGATTTTGAGGAAAATTTTATTTTGAAAAATATGCCTCAATAGATTTACTCTTTGAGATCGAATTCTTTAACATTCTTCTGTTTTGCCTCAGAACATTATTTGATATTGTAAAGACTTATAAATGAAAATTAATAAGTATTAATAAGTATTCACAGTATGCACAGTATGCATTAATGAGAGCGGAATGTATGCCAATTGGAAGTATGTAATGCTGCTTATTAGATTTATTTATCTTCTGAGCAAACGGAAGAATAAAATTGTATCTGAAAGAGTTAATCTCCCAATATTTTTTTCCGAGATGCAGGAAAACTTGTAAAATCGTTGAATACTCTTAAAATTTTGAATACGTTAAAACAAATTTAATCAGAATATGATTATTTTGTCGCATATTCTTTTCTTATATAAGAGCGATATTTGGCGATGTATTGGGGTAAAAGTTTTTTCTGTAAAAAATTGTAGAAATACCTTAAGACATGTATTAGATATTAGTCGTGTAAGTTTTTGGCATGCTACTGAAGTGTAAAAACTGGGTGAAGAAATTGCAGCCATATACATTTTGCGCTGCTCTGTTTCACTTTGCCCGCTTATTAATCATGTAACAAGGTGTTTATTTCTATTAAGAAAAAAGCAACAAAGTGTGATTACATAACTATATTCATCTAATCTAATATTACTAGTTTATAATAAATATATTTGTACTAATTTTAATCATAAACTTTGTTGTTTTCATTGCACTATAAATATAAGTTAGAGGAAAGCATAGTATGTTAATTTACCTTTTTTAATTTGTAATTGCTTAAAAAATAATAAACTGCTGTATGACAGTAGCTTCATGAAACTTAAAAAAAGCATATTAATACCGTTTAGTAATTAATTTTTAGTTTTATCTGCAGAAAATAATAATTTTTGTATAAAGTGATAATATTACACACATGTAACTTTGAATTGCTTTAATACTAATATCATTATTACTATTTAGACTTTAATATTTTAAAGTTCAAGTGATACTATACAGACTATTTACATTCTTCTGTCATGGTTTGAAACAAAAGTAAAAATATGTCATTTATATGAATTACACATTTTTAAAACTTTCTTTCAAAAATACACATACATATAATATACATACATATAATAGGATTTCATAAATACTCTATATTAGTGACTTTATTTAATAAATACAAAAATTTCTTATAATATGTTGTACAAAAGTATTCTATATTTTGTTCAAAAAGGTGCAATATCTCGCCGTAAGTATGAAAAGTACAATAATTATATTACTGAAAAATAAAATATATTACGCTTACATTTCATATTTTATGTGTAATAAATAATATGTAGAACTTCATCATATGCCAAAGGCACCGTTACCTGGAGAACCTGCAAAACCATATACACTTACTGAAATACCTGGACCAAGGTCAGAAGCTCTTCTCAATGAATTTTCTAAAATTCAGGTTTATATTATTATCAGAAAATTCAAATTGTGTTGAGAAACACAATTACAATTATATAATTAAATACAATTATAAAATATTGCAGCAAGTAGACATTCAATATTTTGGAGATTACCAAAGATCTATTGGAAATTACTTGGCAGATATTGATGGAAATGTTTTCTTAGATATGTTTATGCAAGTGTCCACACTTACTCTTGGATATAATCATAGATCAATTCTTGGTGCATTATCTTGTGGAGGAAATCAAGTAAATATAATTGAAAATTATTATATCCACAAAAATCAGCTTGAAAGTATTAATATAACAAATTTTTAGAGAATAATAGCAAATAGGCCTGCATTGGGATTATTCCCTGGTTTAGAATGGCCATGTAAAATACAAGATACATTGCTTCAACCATGTGTAAGATACTTTTACTTAGCAAACTATATTAATTTCATTAATAAGAATAAATAATGAATTTATTAAATATAATTATATTTTATCAGGTAGCTCCAAAAGGATTACCATGTGTTTTTACAACCATGTGTGCTGCTTGTTCAACCGAGCATGCTATACAAATGGCATTCATAAAATATGCGGAAAGACGTCGACGTGGCAAAGATTTTACAGATGAAGAAAAAAAAAGTGCACCTTTTAATAAACCACCTGGCTGTCCCGAATTGTCTATCCTTTCCTTTGAAGGTATCTTAATATAACATCATAATATAACACTATAAATTAATGAAATTTATAAAATTAGGTGGATTTCATGGTAGAACGTTTGGTGCATTGGCACTATCACATTATAGATATATAACGAAAGTTGATATACCTTCTCTTCCATGGCCAATTGCACCTTATCCACATTATTTATATCCATTGGATCAATATGAAAAAGAAAATAAACAGGAAGATGTTCGGTGCTTGGAACAAGTAAACTTAATTATTACAAATCTTAAATTAATTTTATTGCTAGAAATTAATTAAAATACATCAAAGGTAGAGGAGTTAATAGAACAATATGAAAAGACAGTGCCAATTGCTGGTATCATAATCGAAGCAATACAATGTGAAGGAGGAGATAGACATGCTTCTCCAGATTTCTTTATACAGTTACAAGAGATTTGTAAAAAAGTAATTGGTTAATATGTTATTTAAATGTTTACAACATTATGTATAATATAAATATTAAAAAACATTGTACAAAATATAAATTTTACAGAAATCTATTCCTTTAATACTGGATGAAATACAAACAGGTGGTGGTGCAACTGGAAGAATATGGGCACATGAATATTTTGAATTAAATATTCCTCCTGATATTGTTACCTTTAGTTACAAAATGCAAACTAGTGGATTTTATCATTCCCCTGAATATATGTAACATATCTACTAAACATGATAAAATTTGAATAGAACACTGCATCTTTATAAATATAAAATATTTTTTCGTGTTATCCATTTAGGCCTAAACAATCATGTAGAGTTTTTAATGTATGGATGGGGGATCCAGTTCAAATTTTAATGTTAGACGCAGTATTACAAACCATTGAAGCAGAAGATTTATTAACTCATGTATGTTATGTCGGCAATTATTTGCTTTGTCAATTGAACACGTTACAACATGAATTTTCGGATATTATAAGTTCCGTACGAGGCAGAGGTTTTATTATTGCGTTTGACACACCAAGCAAAGACATGAGAAATAAATTAATGTATCTCTTACGTACTAAAGGTACTAAATTTTGATTATATACATTTGGCAATTTTTATATTTTACTGTCTTTGTAATAAATTTAAAATTACATTAGGTGTACAAGTGAGTGGCAATGGAACAAAAACAATTCGACTAAGACCATGTCTGATATTCGGAGAATATCATGCTGATATCTTTTTAGAAATTCTTCGTGATTGTTTGCAAGAACTTGCAGAGAGCTAATACACGTATTTGTAAATTATATTTTACTTACCGTTTATTGTATTATACATTTATTAAATATATATTTCAGTATAAAAATATACGCTTTATAATTGACAACGTATGTCACTATAGTTCGACAACGCATTAGCTTTCATTACATTATAATCAAGATTCAAATATCGCGGTCATAATCGCATTATCGATCAAGGACCAAAGTATAGCCTGTGTACAAAGGAGATCGATATCAGCATGGCGGTAAAGGAGCGGCTTTATTCAGCGTGATTGGGAATCAAGATTATTATGGCTCAGATTTTACATTACATAACGGGAAAGTGCATTTCCATCGAAGTGCATTTTTCGCGACGCTTAGTAGCGTCCTGAATGACTGTAAGAATAGAAGGAGAAACACGACGTTGAACTTGCCGTTGTGACTGGAGGAAAAAAAAGAAAGGAAACGAAAAGGGAAGGATTTGACATTACAATCGGCACTTGCATTCGAAGTCCTCGGCCCCGGCACGTTGAAACGTGTAAACAATCACCATGGCAAAGTACGACGATATTGCGTAACGCTAGCTTTATCTAATTATAGCAGCGTAGAAAGTGCATCTTTAATTCAGTGATAATGCTTTGTTTACTATACTATGCTCTGTAAACTCTGTTACTGTTACGCTTGATACATCGACTCATTTTTTGGCGGCATGTCCCTTTTTAAATCTTTAATTTTTGTCAAAGAGAATGCTGACTTTAAGTTAGTGTGAGTTCATGAATTATTAATAAAACGATTTTCATTTTATTCTCTTTTTTTTTATTCACACTCATAGCACTTTAGCGTTACTTCGCATCATTTGCCCTGAATTAATATATTTCTTTAATTAGAACTATAATTAATATATGTGTATTTTATGAACTAATTTATATCTGCTTGTAGTTTTATTGTTTTATTTTCTTTAGTGTAACAATTATGTAAATTATATTCTTCCTTGTACGTGTAAAGTAATGTATACAATGTATAAAAAAATATTTTCTTTTTTAAATTAGTTTTACAGTATATTATCTTATAATAAAATATATTTTGTTAATGTATATAGATATAAATAAATTATTTTCAGTAATTATAAATTTTGTTAAAGCAAACTTTTCCTTCTTCATTTTATGTGTTATTTTATATTTTGGATTTGTAGATTAATTAAAGTTGAAAATGCTTTTATTGCTAACTTATTAATTCAACTTCATGCGAAATAACATAAAATAAATTGGAAAAACCTGTTAAGTTTTTTTAAAAAGTTATTTCATCATAATGATGCAACGAGGTTTTATTCAGAGTATGACATTGTATGTAACAATGCTTTCAAAAAATGTGTTCTAATCTATAATCTTATCTCCTTTATTTTGTTATCGGTTATTGGTGCAGCTAATCAGTAATTTTTGTTCACAATTATTTACTTCATAGATTCATTCGTATATAAGCTTTAGAGCAAATTATAGACATTAATATTATGTTTATATTTTGTAAAAATGAAAGTTGATAAATTTTCAAAGTTGTGTATAGAACGGTTTTATCAGTTACTCCAGGGTAAGCTACTTCATTTATAAAAGAGAAATCATTTTATTTATATCTAATACGTATTTACAAATTATTACACAATTAATATTAAATAAATATATACTACTGCTTAATTCTGATATTTTTCTTTAGAGAGATGATGATAGTATTTGTTTATGACACTGCAAGGTGTTGTAAAGAAGATGATGATCCTGCAGAGGCAGTTATGTATTTTCATCCTGCATGGGTATCTCTTACTCAAAGATTAGCTCTAGCAGGACAATTAATGGCTGTTAATCAGTTTCTTTCATCATCATTTTCCAGTCCAAAATCAATCACATTGCAAGGAGGAAAGTTTGTGCTAAAGAAATTTGGACAGTACATACTTGTAAGTATATTGACCATAAATTTGGCTGTGTGATTTCGAAATTAATGTATATTATGATATATGAAAGAGGCTATATAATGTTACTTGATAATGATAGTTATCTATTAGAGTTGTTATCTCTAATTATCAATATGTTCTCAATGAATGAAAATGTGATTTTTTTCTCCTAATATATCGTGCTTAGTGTATATTAAACTGTTTATTATTTATAGTAAATTTTACTGTTTATTATTTTACAGGCAGTTGGAACTGATAGGAATATTCATGATTGGATTCTAGAGAGGCGTGCAAACACATTAGAGTCATTACTGAAATTTTTTCATTATGACTTAAATAAAATATTGGAATCATTTAACAATGACAGAAATAAGTTTACAGAAAAGCTTTATCAAATGTTTGAAACATATTTGCCAATACTTCAATATAGTGCCAATCTTTTCTCTAATATTCCTATCATTAAACTTCCAAAGGTAATTAATATAATATCAATTTTATTTTTTTTTTAATATAATAAATTATTTTTACTATATATATGATATAATATAACATGATATAATATATATTAATATGATATCTTTTTAGAGTGCTAGTAATATATTTTTAGAAGCAATTCAAGTTTTACAATATTGTCAAGAAACTAACGGTGTCATGGGTGGTGCACTTTTCTATAATAATAAGTAAGTTTATCGACAAATAAATTGTCCTTTCATTTGGTAAACTAAAAGTACTAATATTTCAGGGTAGTTGCAACTCAATTAAGTGCTGAATTGACCAAACAAATTGTTATAACTGATCCATATAGAATAAAGGTATATATTAAACTAAAATTAATAGTATATAATATTCATATAATATTGTTTCAAATGAAATTTTTAGGCTCCTGCAGAGAAAATATCAACAGAATTTCATTTACCTGTTGGAGTACAGTTATTGCGAGTGTATATAGAGCAAAAACAGTTTGCAAAACTTTCACAAGAAGCAAATAATGAACGGTATTATAGTTCTTATTTAGATTCTGTAACAAAGAAAATATTTCAAAGAAAGGTGAGTAATTTTTGACAATTTGCATTATGATGCAGTTATTCAATAATGAAACGGTTATACTTTTAGAACATGTCCAAGAATAGTAAAGAACTTCCTTTGTCCGGAATGAAACGTGATACTTCTCGCATTTTTACTGTACCTGAAGAAGGAGAATTAGATTCATCACAGTACAACGATAACAGTCACTACGTATCCTCCGTTCCACTTACAGCTTATAGTTCTCCAGTGAAACGTAAACAGGAAAGTAAAACAGACCGTCCTAAGTGTGTAAATCCTTTGACTCCTAGCGTTTGCTCTACGCCTTTAAAAGATATTAATAGAGTATTACATGGTAATGCTATGTTAATATGTAATACAAACGAAGATACAAATAATGAAGCAGAAGAGGAGAAAAAAGAAATAAAGACAACCGTAGATGATATCCCGGATGTCGTTAAGGAAGCACTTAGATGTAAACGTTTAAATAAATTAAGAAACGTCACTCCGAAAGAAAAATTAGTTAAACGAAGAGAATTTAATAAGAGAAGCTTAAGTATGCATGATTTAGAATCGTCTAATTTGTGCTCAAATCGAATATCAATAAGAACATATGGATTAGGATTATCACAGTTAAAAGAAAGTGTGTCTCCTGAAGCTTCTCCTCAAAAGAAGTCTTCGAATAAAAGGCAGTTTCATACGATTACCGATCCATGCTATCCTGTATTTCGATGCGATGGATTACCAGTATCTCAGTCTTTGTACGATCAGTATATATCATCGCACTACGAAGAACTTAAGGACGATCGAAATAATACAATTAATCGCAACGACTTTTTAACAAATTTGTCCAACGATTGCAATATGAAAAATGTAACGAACAACTGTGATACAGCGATCAGTGATAATTTAGAAAAATCAAGTAATTCTCGTGACATAAAAATAGATGGTAAAGTAAAACAAGAAACTTATCGTAGATCGATGAGTCTTCCATTGAAACCACTTAATATCACTGACAATGATGACAGACGAAAATCAGCATCGGAGTGCGGTAATGTGTATGATTTTCTTCAAAAGAAGAAATTGGATGGTCTACAGTTAACGCCTCTTATGTCTAAACTCAGTTTACTTGCTGACGAGAGAACTAGCGGTTTTTGTAGTAGGGAAACAACTCCCAGCGAATTTCGTGATTTATCTGGCTTTTCGACTGCAACGAATCAAATCATCAAGCAAAAATTGGAAGCAGTTAATAAAGAAACCGGTAGCGATGGTGAGGATGAATTGGAAGAAGATTGGGTAACTACTTCCAAGGATGAAGCCTCTTTCGAGAAAACGGAGTTATTTCTCTGCGGACATCACAATATGGTGCTGGTATTATTAATGGAAAATGGAACTGCCAATAATCCTGATCTTATACACTTTCTCGTAAGTATTTCTCGTAAATCTAATATAATTAATTTTTTTGATAATATATATTATAGTATATAATATACATTGTAATACATATTGTAGTGGCAGACTTGCATGAATACATTAGGAAAACTTGAAGCAAGACTACAACAATGTTTAGAGCCTTTGCCATCAAATGAAAATAAGGAATTATATAGTATATTAAATATTGATCCTCAATGGGATACAATAAATCGTTCTGGACTTTGGGGTGTTACTGAATTGGATATTGTTTCTTGCCTTCATGATAGGTTCACACATGCCAGTAATCTTACAGATATTATTGTCAGGTAATTACTTAAACATTAGATAATTTGTTTCACTTAGTATAATTTTGCACATGTCAGCTTGCTTCAGTAGATGATTTTGCTTGATTAAATTAATGCTACTGTCAAATATTTCCAAAAAAAGAGATTGTATTATAAATTTAGAATATATTTCGTTTTCATATATTGTGATACATTATGAAGCACTAATTAACATGGTAATTATTCTTAAAATGATAAAAAAATGAGTATATTTTATTAATTAACTAGAACGGAGGATACCGTTGTTTATGGTAACCAGTGTGGAAACGTAGAGGTATTTTATCAACAAGCAGTGGCTCCAAATACCTCTGGAGGACTTCCAACTCCTGCAGATTTAATGGGGATTGTGTCTCTTAAAGCAAAACGTAGACTGGAAAGAGACCATGGAATTGTATTGCTATAAATAATAATTATCTATAAATGCTTCCATCACAATTTCGTTCGGGATTGAATTATTTTACTTAATATTTTGTTCCTTTTTTTATATTTCATGGCATGCCAAATTAACAATAATGTACAACATTTTGTACGTATGTTATCTATGTATAGTAGTAGATACATTTTTCTGATATTTTTAATAATATTAAATAGAAACATTCTCTTTACCTTGTTACGTGATAATAGGTACAAGGGCATTAAAAATGAGAATGAAATCCTTCGTTTAGTAGTTAGCATGTAACAGTAGTTAAATTCTTATTGCTATAGCGACGATTTTGAAATAATCGTATACATATAAATATCACGTATACATCTTAACGTACATGTACATTTTTAGTATTATATTTATTTAAAACGTCCTGAGTGAGAAACAATAAGTTCAAATTTTCATATCTCTTTCCAAAATTAATAGGATGATTAAACATTCCATTAATTTGATCGACTAAGAAAATCGACTTTTACGATAAAAAAAAAAGTACTACATATTGATAAAATATTACCAAATTTTCTACACGTATTTTTGTAATAAAGATCGCTATTTGTAATAAAAAGCGCTATCGAGTATGATAATTTAAGAATTGGCTGTAATCGAAGAATTTTTATATTATTCACATGTACCAACCATACATACTAAACTGGTATTGCTATTTTCTCAATCACAAATGATATATTTTAGTACGAAACATTAAATGTTTTATTAAAAGCATTTGTTCGGTAATAAATTTATATTGAACAATATCTTAGGTTTTAATATAATAGTATAAAAAAGATAACATTCTAAATATTTCATCATTAAATTTTTTTCACATTATTAAACATAAATGATGTTGTGTAATAAAATTTGCAATTAAAAATTTATGTTATATAAATATAAATGTATAAACGTATAATATTTAAAGAGTAATTTCTATCGTGTATGGTTTTAAGAAAAGATAAAAATTCTTAAAAATTTTTTTAAAATTAAAATACAGCTTTAATAGCATAATAGAATAACTTCTTCAAATCCAAGCTTTCAATGTTAGGTAGAAAATAAAATGATTCTAGTATTATATTGCTATGTCCAAATTAAGTGATACTTAATTAAATAATTTACTTGTCTAAGTATTTAAACTAGATTATTATGAATAAAGGTTTTTATTGCAACAAGGCAATTAATTGTTGTTTATTGCTTAACTTTTTAATAATTCCATATTGTATAATGTAAATCAATTTATATTATATGTACTATAAATATAATTAGTTCTTTGTATATAAATATATGTAAGAAATGTCTGATAATTTATTTATACGATTTATAAATAGCAATATAATTCTTAAATTTGTTAGCATAAGTAGATGAGCAACTAACAACAATATTATTAAAAGAAAATGTATAACATACCAAGTCAATATATTAACAAAAGAGAATATTAATAAGATTAATGTAATTCCCAAGCCAGAAAATGAGCGATAAAAACTCAATAATAATTAAATAATATTATGATTTCATTATTTTCAATAGTATTTGTTAAATATTTAAATTAAATTTCTTTCGAAAACATAATTTTTTTATTTAATAATTTTTACATTTATAAATGTAATTTTCTGTTATAATGATGTAAGGAGAATGTAATTTATAAGGAGAGTATAAAATCTATCTCAAGTGTCTCTGTATAAGGGAATACTGTATAAATAAAAATTAGACAATTGTGTGTAATTCAAATTTATATTTTATATTGTTTATAATAATATACAATGTTTAAATTCTAATACATATCTTTTGTACTATAATTACAAATAATTTTATCTAGTCAGTTATGTGTTGCTGGGAACTATGAATATTCCACATGAAACACTTTGTCTTATTTATATCTTATTCAAGCTAGATATTAATTCATGAATAACATAAGACGTACATACAGTAAAACATGAACAACAAGAAACTGTAATGTCATTGATATACTTTAATTGAATAAAAATCATAATTGAAATACAATGTTTGAACACTTGGTCATTTTTAAAAATTTTTATTCTATTCTAAAATTTTTTATTATAGATATTATATAGAAATTGTTATTATATAGAAATATTATATAGAAATTTATATATGTATATATATATAATATATTTATTATTATATAGAAATTTTTATTATAGATATTACACTTTAGATTACATTTTATTTTATTTATTCCTAAATATTAAAAAAAAAAAACAGTATTTATTTTCATAATTGTTACAAGAAGAAAAGAAAAATATTAAACTATCTTAAATAAATGAAGGCCACATTTAAATTTATTATAGATACATTTGCCATGTATCCTGTTTTGTTCGTTTTTTTCTTTGTTGACCTCGGTAATACATAAAAATGAATCGAGGCAATCCTGCTGGTTCTGCCAGTTCGCTAACACGTTTGTATCACGCACTACGCACGCTTTTGATCTGTAATTTACATTAAAAAACAGGACACACCTCTAAAACCAGAATCTAAGCGCTGACGCACGACCAATCACGCTTCGTCATGTAAAACGACGAGCCCCTGTGGAGTAAATGGAAAGTTTTATAAGAATAAAATACTTTTCTACCATCTGTTACAAAATAGTTTTTAAAAAAATAGTCATTTCATAATCGTCATTTATATCGAACAAATATTTTACTATTGCTTTATTTTAGCATAAGTAAAATAAGTCACTCCTTTCCTTCAGTTATTCAAAAAGGCGCGGCAAAATTAACTCCAAGTCGCAAGAACAATAAAAAAACAAATATTTAATTCATCTAACTTTTTTAAATGCGAAAAGAATGTGTAATATCTTTATAGTGGTAGTCTTATGTTATCTATAATTATATTCTATTCTGCACGTTTGTCATGCAAAATTAATACGAGATAGAAGTAATGGGAAACAATAATTATTCGCAACAAAATATCGTTTTGAATTTTACGTTATCAATTGTAATTAATAAAATGTACAAATGTACTTTCAACATATACTTTAAATGCATTGATATAATATCGCGTACCTAAGAGAGAATACTAAGAGAACATTAATGTGTATCTAAAGTGAATTAAATTATATAACTGAAAATAAATAAATTTTTTCAGTATACGGTAATATTTAAAAAAAAAGATAGCCCTGAAATAGTAATTGCGAGACGCGCCTATGAAGAAAATTGCCAGATGATCGTGGATAATCCTGAAAAGTATATTACCAATAATATTATACAACTGATTTACATTTCACAATTTTAAAAGAATGCGACACAAACAGGCCTCCGTGCTCAGCCAATCAGTGATCAGGATATAGACTCGCGCTTATATTTAAGGAAGGTGCGCTTCCGATTAAGAACTATGAAAAAGAAATCATTTACTAGCTCGCTCTAACTTTTCCGCAAGTATTCGATATGGTACGAATGGTTTATAATCTTTTATTAATTTAAGCTTTGCTATAAAAATGTCTATCATTACAAAATTTCATACAAAAGTGACAATTTTTCTAATTACATTATTTTGAAATGTTCTTTAATTTTTATATTCAATCGACAACAATGTAAATGTTTTAATTTTATTTCTTTTTTCAGACTACATACAAAGATAAAGGTCGCAAGGTAATCATTTATTTATTAAACATAAACACTTCAATTAAAAATAGAATATACAACAATTTTTAACACATAATTTTTTATTTCCAGCCCTTAGGTGGAAAATTCGTAAACTTCGATCACCTCAAGTTCTGGGTTGGGAATGCAAAACAGGTAATTAAATTAAAGATAATGGATTTCACGAAACAAGTAAATATTCAGGGTTTATTTCAATGCTTTATATCTTTTTATTTTCTTGTTTTTCGATATTTCTGATTTCTTGTATATTCTCACACAGAAACAAAATCTAATAAATAAATCATTTAATTAGTTGTTTATTTAAGTTTAAATTTATCAAGACTTAAAAAAATGAACAAATCATTACAGTTATATTTCTTTTCATTTTTTATAATTATCATAACATAGCTTTATTAACAACCTCTGAATGTTCAAACATGACAAAATGTTTTACTTCTTATTGCAAATTTATATTTATATTTTAGGCAGCCAGTTATTACTGCGCTAGATTAGGTTTCGAACCTTTGGCTTATCGTGGTTTAGAAACTGGATCCAGGCGCGTGGCATCGCACGTTGTTAAACAAAATCAAGTAAATATTACACAAACGTTCATTATACAAATTTTTATAAAATAATATTTTTCAATTTAACACAGATTAGAACATTTTTGTAACTTTGAATAAAAATTCGCTAGTTCACTTAACACACGATTTTAAGCTTATATTTCCGGAGATTATATTTGCATATTACATTAATTTATTTCTCTAGATATTGATTATATTTTTATATAGATAGATCTTTTTTTTCGGTTTTCTCAGAAGAAATGATAAAAAATTTGTATACGAATATTGTATTACACATTTATCAAATGTTATCAATAAAATTTTGTTAATATATTATATTATTTTAAAAAATTAAGAAAATATTGTTTTTTATTTACAGATCATTTTTGTATTCGAATCAGCCTATGAACCAAATAACGAAGAAATGGCAAGCCATCTTTCCCAACACGGAGACGGTGTTCGTGATATTGCTTTTAACGTTCAGGATATAGACACCATTGTGAAAGTATGTTAAAATTACAATTTCCTGTAAATATATAAATGAAACAATCATAATTTTTTTCTAGATCGCAAAAGAAAGAGGAGCAACAATAGTAAAAGATATATGGGAAGAGAGTGATGAATATGGTACTGTAAAACTTGCTACCGTAAGAACTGTAAGTCCATACAATGAAAGAAAAAATATAACGAGATAAAAAGAATATTTCAATAAAATTTAATTATTTTCTAATTTATCAGTACGGGGATACATATCATACACTAATAGACAGATCCAAATATAAAGGATTCTTTTTGCCAGGATTCCAAACGTTACCGGAAGATCCGCTTTCAAAGACTCTGTATGTAACTTAAATTCCCTGAAATTGTTCTTCAAATAATATTATTAAATTATTTATGTTTCTGATAAATTTATTTTTATTATTTAGACCAAAAGTAGGATTAAGTTTTATCGATCATATTGTTGGTAACCAACCTGACAAACAAATGGAACCTGTTGCGAAATGGTATGCGAATCAATTAAAAATTTAAGAAATTGAAGAAAATCTGTATAACTATGACTTATATGAAATTTATTTATATCAATCGTAGGTACGAACAATGTTTGCAGTTTCATCGATTCTGGTCAGTAGATGATACTCAACTGCACACAGAATATTCAGCTCTGCGTTCCATCGTAATGACGAATTGGGAAGAAACGGTGAAAATGCCTATTAACGAACCTGCTCCTGGCAAGAAACGTTCTCAAATCCAGGAATACGTCGAATATTATGGAGGGGCAGGAGTGCAACACATTGCTCTCAATACAAACAACATAATTACGGCTGTAAATTACATTTTTACCAGTGTCTTTCTTCAATTTGAATAGGATCAGATTCTAAAATTGGAAATTTTTGTTATTTCACAGATACAGAATCTGCGAGCCAGAGGAGTAGAATTTCTGGATGTTCCAGACACTTACTACGATATGTTAAGAAGTCGTTTGAAAAACAATGGTATAAAAATCTTGGAGGATATTAACATACTTCAGGTGGGAATATTAAATAAAAGATCTAGCATAAATTCATTAATATCGATTCTCAAATATATTTTCAGAAATTAAAAATTTTGATCGATTATGATGAAAATGGGTATCTTTTACAAATATTTACCAAAAATATGCAAGATCGTCCGACACTTTTCATAGAAGTCATTCAAAGACGTAATCACAATGTAAATATTACACTGATCATGAATTCACCATGAATCTCCTAAATCGGAACTAAAACAATTAGAATAACTTGACTTCTTCTTATAGGGATTTGGAGCTGGAAACTTCCAAGCATTGTTTGAAGCTATAGAAATGGAACAAGCTAAACGCGGCAATTTGTAACTCTCCAATTCTTAATAATTACGTCAATTGAGATAACATACAATTATATAATGTATAGCAATCTTTTTTTAAAAATCATGCCTCCAATCTCTACTAGATTAAAATTTCTTTATATTGCAAGTTGTAAAATAGAAACTATTATTGTGTTATTAATTCCAAATATTGTATTTTATGGCCAATCTTTGTTCTACAAAAATACACGTAGTATGAGGAGATAAAATATGTAACATACAATTTGAAAAAGTAATAATCATGAAAATCAAATATTATATATATAATGATTTACTATATTACGTTTATTATATTACGTTATATTATATCATAAGCATGTAAGCAACAACAGGTACAGTTAAAAAAAACAAAAACATGAAAATTATTAAACTGTATTTATTTTTAATGCTCTTTTCTTTCTTTTGTGGCCAAGATATAAGCAAATGTTTTTCATATAAAAACTGCAGTATCTAGAAAGAATGGAATAATATGTGATGATAAAGGATATTAAGGAGAAAGTAGCTCACTTATTTTAATCTCTGGGGAGTCCATGGCTCAGATACCTGTCTGCTATTAACTGTGATGAACTCGCAGACATTTTTCTTCATGCACTATCATGAATGCCAAGTCGGAAGATGTCATGCTGACAGAAAAATGAATTCCCCAGTGGCTTCAACACAAAAATCTGTGAGAAGGCATGTGGTGGATCTTCATCTGCCTGTAACAAATTGTAAATATATAACCGTACACTTAGAAAATATATACATTATTATCATATATATAAAATATGTAAAATATAAAACTTTTCACTTTTGTGTTTATATATTTTATATAAAATCAATTTTAATACTAGTATAAAAAAACTGTATCGTGTAAAAATACAAATAAATGAATTATTATCAATGAATTATTAACGTAGTTAATAATCATTAATAATCATGCAAAAACTATGTAAATGTTTTAGAGATTTAATAAAAATAGAAAATGCAATGTAAAGATAAATTCACCATACAATCAAATTTCATATAAAAAAAAAATCATTTCATCTTTTCCCCTGTATTGTTATAAATAATTTTAATTATTATAAAGATTAAATACCATAGAAATTTCACTATTTAAAAGTAATGTATGTAATCAGTGCAATATAAAAAAATAATAAAATATATAATGCAGAATATATATTATTTCATATATTTTAATTATTGTTATATCGATACACAAAATAAATTATTACACGTATTATTAATATGAACTATCGCTAAATGATACATCATTTCTAAAAATAGAAAAAATAAATTTTATTCCTGTCAGTTCAGCAATTTAAGTTTTTTTCCTATCATTATTCTTATTACATAGTTTACTGTAAATATAATTAATTAAATAATGCAAATATAATTAATTAAACATGCAAATATTGAATTAACGAAAGTAACGAAGAAAATTTGGATAAATTCAAATAATCATAACGATAAACTTTAAAATGCAACAGATATTTTTTTTGTATTATATGTTAGTTGGGTGCAAAAATTATTTTTCTTAAATTATTGATTATAATAAGTACAAAAGCAATATTGCAAATAATAAAAAATTAAATTAGAATTAATAATCACAGAGCAAACACACACGAAGCAGCTTTAGATATTACAAAATTAGTATTTGGCTTGCCTGTACCATGGTACGAAGATCAATGGAATAGTAATACCTGACGCCTAAACTGTGTTGTGCAGAGCAAGTCTGAAGATGTCATGCTGCACGTAAAAGCTGGTGCCAATTGGCTTCAGGACAAATGTCTGGATGTATGCATGGGGCTGATCCTCATCAGTCTGCCCAATCATCAACAATCACTGACTGAATTTTCTTATTTCATCTTCTTCGCGGAGGTATATAGAGAGATTGTTGCTGGACATTAGTCATAGCTCAATCTCTATCTTCATATGGCAGCACAAAAAATGTAAGGCAGTACAGTACACATTTGTGTAGCATGTCCAGCCAATAAAATATAATATATGGACGAATAGAAATATAAATATATCGATAAATTTAAAAAAAAATTGGGCCAAATGTATCTTTGTTTAGAAAATGCATTGCACGGAGTATTAAATATATAATAGAAGAAGTTAAATTACTGAACTAATTGGAATAAGATCTCTGCACGTGTCAAATAAAATTCTTTCCTTATATATTTCTGCTATTCATGTATATAAATATATAAATATTGTGATTTTGTATATTTTCACATACAAATCTCTCAACTGTTTGTTTATACTAACAGTTAGGATCATAATATGAAAAAAAAAATTGTTCTCTTTACCTGCAACCTTCCTAAAACATTAATAAGCACGCCACCATCAAACATTGGTTGTGAATCAATAGCAGTTATTATCCGATTTATTTTTTGAAATGTTAAACTCTGAAAATTAAGTATTACCGATCAGTATAATAAAAAGACAATCTATTTTCTCTTAATTTCGCAATTTTTTTTATGAATAATATAACTTTTTACTCTCTATATATGATATATTTGAATAAGCAGTAGCTACGATATAATAATGTTAATATATAGCAACTGTCTTCCTTAAAAAAAACTTACAGTTAATTTTTCCATGATTTTGATAGCACCTTGTATTTGCAAACCTTCAAATGTCATAAAAGATGACTCGGTCTGTAAACGCAAATATCAAGTAAGTACGCAGGAGAACGGCCAGAATAAAGAGATGCGGCCATAAAAGATCACAGAACTTACATTATACATATTTATTAAATTTGGTCTTTGAGCAGGGTCGTCAAACATCGCATAATACTGTTGTACGAAACCCTTTCCGATAACTTCATATTGAGCGTTTAATGCCATTACGCTAACTTATTGTGTCCACACTCACTATTCGGTATCAACAATATCAGTCTTTTCAAATAATCCGATCGGACAAATCGTATTTAAAAAAGGTTCTACGATAAGAGTAAAATAATGCCTATTAACATCCCTCGTGCAAGATACAAGCAAGCAGGAAGCTACTTATGCCGACCAATCATTTCGATGTATCGAGAAAATCATCGGGATTATTCTCGAACTCTCGAAAAGTTTAGATATTTGGCAACGATTGTACTCGTTTTTACAGAAACAATGTTGCCTCTGATTCGTGGCTCGAGGTGAAAACGTGTGAAACTAATTCCCCATTTTTTTGCGAAAATCGCGCAACACGTATTGCAAGGAATCAATAAGAATTTTTACACGGCGGCAATGCAACAGGCAAAATCGGTCCGAACGAAAATTCTCTGTTAAGATGTAATTTTCTTGAACGTCATTCAAACCGCGACGTAGGATTGGTTATTATTAGACGTTGCCGGATATTTAATGACACGACATCTGCAGGTTGAATTTTGAATATTGGACAAGTTGATGATCAAAAGTTAGGTTAACTTCCTTTTTTCCGGTGTGCAAAGCCGTGAGGTCTGTGATGTTTGTCATTTCAGAAATTAATCCAAAAACATCGGAAAATAGAGAAATAATTTGTTTGTACTTATAATATTGCTTTCAATAACAATTGTTCCGGTATTTTTGGAATAGTTGTCATTTCTTTGATTTTAGAACTTTCATAACAGATTCTCAAGTATGTTAATAAACATTTGTAACTTTGTTTATATTAAAGTGAAAGATTGGAATTAGATCTTCGTGTACTTTAAGAAACATTCATTGTACATAAATTTATATATTAAAAGTGTTATAAATATTGATTTCTTGTGTTGTAAAAAAGGTTATGTGGTGTGTGTTTACAATTGATAACGTATTCCAAATCTTAAAAGGATCTTGCTAAAAAAAAGTTAACAATTAAATTAAAATAAGTTATTATGTATAAACTTAAGAATATTCTTCTTTCTTGACTAATGAAGTAATTTTCTTAATTTCTTCTTATAGACATCTTCAAGATGGTGAAGATTATGAAAACAGGTAAAGTCGTATTGGTCCTTAGTGGCCGATATGCAGGAAGAAAAGCTATCATTATGCGGAATTATGATGATGGAACTACAGAAAAACAATATGGACATGCAATGGTAGCAGGTATTGACAGATATCCACGTAAAGTTCATAAAAGAATGGGCAAAGCAAAAATTCATAAACGATCCAAGATCAAGCCATTTGTAAAAGTGAGTTTTTAAAATGATTATTTGAAAGTTGTAAGAAGATTACTAACATATGCAATCGTCTAATTTTTATAATCTTTTTTCATAGATTTGTATAATTTTTTTTTATTTTAGCTATACCCTAATATATAATAGTGCAAATTTTGTTTATATTAATTGCAGGTACTGAATTATAATCATTTGATGCCAACAAGATATACTGTAGATTTACATTGGGATAAAGTAACACCTAAAGATCTTAAAGATCCAATGAAACGTAAAAAGATTCGATTTCAAACACGTGTTAAATTTGAAGAAAAGTATGTATATCTAAATTTATTGCAAATATTCCTTTAATAACTATTTAATAAATAGACCAGTGATATTATTTATTTTTAGGTATAAATCTGGTAAAAATAAATGGTTCTTCCAAAAACTGCGATTTTAATTAAATTTAAATAAATATACAATTTACAAGTATTCCAAGTGTAGTATTTATATCTATTTTCCTATTCCAAAATAAAAAAGAAACAACTTTTTATAGATATACTTGAAAAGCATGATTCTATTTTATTTTTAATGTTTATACATTAATGAATTTTTTTCTACAAGGATACAACACATATTTTTTAAAATATTATATTTAAAAAACCAAAAGTTATATAAAAAATATTTTAAAAATAATACATGATAAGGTACATTAAATCATGAATAAGTTAAAAATATATTTAGAGAATATTAGTAAATAATATAATTTAATAAATATATATTAAACAAATTGAATCATCATAATCTGTATCGAAAATTTCAACCATATTCTTAAATCATCACTTGTTAAGCTTTTTAATACGTTCATCTAATGATTCTATGTTGTTTTTTATAATTTCTAAATTTGATGCAAAGCTCTCTTGTACTCCTTTTAAAAGAGATTTATTACTGTCCAAGTCAGATGTTATTTGTGATTGCAATTCCTCTAAACGTGTTAGAGATTTGTTGAATGTAGCAGCTAAAAGATACATCAAAAAATTGTATTTGTTAAAAGGAAAACGTTACGAATATATTTAGATACATACCTTGTTGGTGAATAGTATTTAAAGCCAACATTCGATTTACCGTTTGTGGTAAAATTTGTGTCATAGTTTCCGTCTGTTTCATAATATCATACATTTCCGAAATCTAAAATCGAAATTTAGATCAAATAGTTCTTTAGTTATTTTCAATTGTTAATGTTGAATTTTTATAAATAAATTCATTTAAATATTTACAAGAAAATATATACTTTTTGCTCTTGTTCTGAATCTAATGTTAATGCAGCCTTCTTTTGTGCAATATTATCCATTCTATGAATTAATGTAGCTAATCGGCTTTCAATTATATCTAGTTGGTATGTATCTAATAATGCAGCTTTTGCTCCTAATTCTTGGAGAGCTTCCATTACACCTTGTCCTTTAAGATTCTACAAAAAAAAAAGAATATATTACTTATATACACTTATATATGATTGAAATGCGATTAAGTATTATAATTATATGATGTGAAAATTACATACCTGTGAAAATTTTGAAAGCTTATCACTTGTTGTTCCTATTACACTTTCTAAATTACAAAGCCTTTGTTCAAGTAATGCAATCCTCGCTGCTTCCTGCATTCTTGCTTTTTCTGGAAGATACATCATCTGATACTTGAGTACACCAGGTTCTGTTGTTTTATCATCTTTTGCATTCTGTGCCTTTGAATCAGTTTCAGATGTGAGAATACTAGTCTGCTTGAATGCTTCTATTTGCGATATCAGTTGTCTAAAATATTCATTAGTAAAAGAAACATTTCCACTTTAAACACTTTCTTGCAATACAAGTGAACTTACTTCATTCTTGTGCCTTGCGGATCCGAGAGACTTGCGACAAGATCAGCTCCAAGACATTCTTCTAATTTCAAGGAATCTAATTGCTTTCCTAAGAGTTGCACTTGAGAAATTATATCAGCAACAGATTTCACTTCTTCCTCTTTTGACTTTTCCTACATAACAAATGGATACGATGAAATATTCATTTACATCTATGTTTTCAACGATATGTCACATCGTGGGGCAAATTTTAAAAATTAATATTAATAAAAATATTCAAATATTAATAAACATATCGATACCTTTAGATCATTTATTTCTTCGTACAATTCTTTAATCTCACATTGCAAGCGTTGGTACTTTTGAATGGGAGTTTCTTTCTCATCTTCTCCAGGTAATTCCCAATCTCCAAATCTAAAATTTTAATATATATTCAATAAGCATTTCTTATCTTACATTTTCTCGTTTAAATTAACTTACTTATAGCCAGTTCTTGGTTTGAGTGATACCCGATCAGAGAAGTCAACTTCTTTGTTGAGGAGATGTTTACTTTTAAATTTATTGAATGCCTCAGTGGCACTAATATGCAATTTCTCTATAGAATCTGTCTCATCCTAGAAAAAGAAATAAACATTTAAATACTACTACTAAATAAAATACTAAGAAAAAGAAATAAACATTTAAATACTACTACTAAATAAAATACTAAGCGATTTTTAATATCATACCTCGGGGTAAAGTTGAAACTGTTCCGACTCTGGCAAATCGGTAGTCTCATAAACGTCAACTTGATCATACGCCTACAGATACGTCAAAATGTACAAAATTATATGGCATGAATTTTCATTCTATTTTACACTCTATTTTACACTTCAATTTCTACGATGTTTAATAACAAAACCGCACTGACATAATTTTATCGTGAAATATAAAGTACTTACGATTCCAGGTAAATCGGCATACTTAGGATCAGCCATATTTCGTGATTAAATTAGAAATATTCTGCAATTCTTCAGTTATTTCTCGAAATACGAGAAACCCTTTCTTTTAATAGTGATTAACAACAAAATATCACTGTAAAGCATCAAAATTTTAAGTGGATATATTATCGTTGATCATACACAAGCATCGACTAAGGACAGGGTAGACCTGTCACTGGACGCTGATACCACGTAGCGATAAAACGACGAAATAATCACTATTGCTGTCGTTGTTGCACAATACTGTGCTCTATTATGTGACATACATCTATTCTTGTCGCACACTAGTGTTCCTTATCAAGAAACTCCTAAACAAGACTAGTATTGCCATCTATCGAAGAAGGCTAGAACTACCTTGTAGGAATGTAGGTACGATGATCGATAAATAATAAAGTCACCATACTACAAAGGAAAATTTTATAATATATTTTAACGTTTACATGATACAGAATTTAATGGATGAATTACGACTGACGACTGTTTATTAATTTCTTATTTACTATTATATATATTCTCGGCAATTTGTTTGTAATCAATAATTTGTTGTATCTCCATGGTAACTTTTTATAAGACTGAATAGATGTCGCTACAGATATGTAGCGACATCTATTCCAGTGACATCTATTTCTCAACCATCTCGTCGAAGAGTTCATTTCAGATAAATTTACGGCGCCAACTTTGCGAAACTTTAAAATATGTAAAAATCAATATTTTAACAAAATTACTAAGGAGATGTTTGTAAATAATTGTCAAGGATACATAACAAATTAGCGAAGATATAAATAGTAGTTGTAAAAGATGTAACTACATTGTATATTGTACATTCTACATTATATAGTCTAAAGTCTAGAGTCTAAAGTTATTATCAATTAAAAGTGTATAAATAATTAATTAATTAATTTTTATTATTCAGTTAATTATTGTTAAGAAATAGTTATTAAAAAAAAATAATAATAATAAAGTGATTGAAATTCCATAAAGTAATTTTCGTAATTACTTTAAAGGCTTAACGGTACTACCCCAGAGACTAACGATATGCGTCCTTCACATTACGTTTATACGTTTATTGAACCTGCTTGTAGAAAGCCCGAGGAATCTGCCTACATAATGATTTTTTGGATGATCTTTCAAAAGATCCCATAAAAATTAATAAATTATGAAATTGTAAAATAAAAATTGACGTCTAATTTTTGAACAGAAGAGATTTATGAATAGAATATTAGAAAGATTTAACTTTAATGAAACGCAAAAAATTTTAATTTTATACGATGCTTTTCTTGTAAAGTATAATAAAATGTATGAAAACTAGATTATGCAAAGTTTTAGAATAATTTAAATGAATTGTAATAATTTAAATACATCTAGTGTTTCATTATGTATAGATAGAAAGAGACGAGCATAATCAAACGATCATGTCGTTACAATTCTTCGTGTGTAATTGAAGACGATGACCTCTCTGACGGGAAGCCCCAAAATAATGTGGGATATCCTTTGATTTCTCTTTCTCTTGCCACAAAAGCTGAGAAAGAAGATATACAATTTCCTACGAAATAATTTGCTCTTCCAAGAATAGCTAAATCCAAATGAGGTGATGCAGGTGAATCCTGTTTAAAAACTGGAATCTGTAACACGTATTGGACGTTTGCAAAACTTTTCTTAATATTCATATTTTATGTATATATATATTTTATATTGTTATCGTTATTTTATGTATATACATATTTTTATATTGTTATCTTTCTTACTTCCATTCGTGCTAAGGCTTTAGTAAGTTCTTTGATCATATAGTTATTGTCAGATGCTACGAATACCGATTTGATGTCATTACCATTGCGAATAACTCGCTTTAGATGACGTACTATCAAATTAAAAGATGGTAAACACATAGCAGAAGTTGCTTTCCCACGTTCGTTCCGATATCCAAGGCATTGTGGAGCAGCGAAAAGATTTGGTGTGCTCGATATAAATTCACAAGCACGAACCTATCGTAAAATTAAAAATTAAAATTTGCTATATTGAAGTGAATAATTTGAAAATCTGGAAAAGATCTAAATACATACCCAATCAATTCCATTGCGTAAATGAATTCCTACAAATGCTCCTCTTGGTAATTTTTGTTTTATAAATGTTGCTGCTTTGTTAAACATGTCTGTATTCCACTCGACATATTTGTGTAACTTTTTATTTTCCAATTGTACAGGAAAACTAGCAGGGGCACCTGTAAATGCTAACACTGGCCAATGTAACGCAAGATACTGTCTCTTCCATTGCATTTCCATATCTGTATGATAAACATCATAGTGAAGAGGACCATAAAATTCTGATTTTACAAAATCTATGTTATACGTATCCCAAAATGGGCCAAATGGATTTCCATCTTTAGCATTGCATGAATTTCCTTTACCGCGTGCAGAGTAGCAAAATGCTATAGAAAAAAGTAATATGTTTCAAAGAAATGTTTTGTTTTTAAACTTGACATCCAAAACTTACATATTCTTTCCTTAGGTTGCCATACTTTTGGTGCAACGTCTTGCATAAAATCCTCCATTAATAATGCTTTATGATAGCTTTGAATTTTCGAAACATTAAAGTATTTATCAAACGGGACTTGTATCTGGAAAGTAAAGAATGATAAACTGTTCATATTTTATAAAAGATTAATTTGTTTACAAACAGATCTAGCTTCTCCGGTTCTATATTCAACCCATGGTGGTATAATTAAAGTACGATTTAGTGCTTTTGCAAATCCCAAAGCACCTAAAAAGTGATCTGCTTGATTTCCAAATCGTCCTAAAAGAAATTAATCAAATTGATGATTTTAATAAGTTGATTCGTTCTAAAATATTTATATAATTATATGTAAAAATCTTTAAAAATTACCCATACAAGGACAGTAAACAATATATCCATTGGTATCAATGTCTTCACAATATGTGCTATAAAATCTAGTTAGTAGCAGAATAAAAATAATACTAAACATTATAATTGACTTTTTTTTATCTATCTTATTTCATTACAAATATAATAAAGAATACACGATTTTTAATCTAAATTATCTCGGTTTTATACATTACTATGGATACGTACATTGATTACTATGTACATAGAAATGTTTTTAAAGGCAAGTAATGAAAATAGGGACATTTTACATTTTCCCCTATTATGGGGAAATGTAATTTATCATATGTTCTCTCACGTGATAAATTGTCTTTTTTTTTTATAAAATTTGAAATTAATCATATACATGCTTTAGGACCTTTTTTTATTATTGCAAAGTTACATACAAAGTAATAAAATTAATTATTTAAAAATTTAGAAATATTTTAAAGAGCGCTAGAATCGATATTAAATGTTGCAGAGACGAGTATATCTCTGGTGGGCGGGCAAGTTTCAATTAAAGCAATATGAATCATGATACATATTTGGAAGTACAATGAAAGCAGGTATATATTTTTTTCACGAATCAAAATCTAATAAAAATTTATAAATCTTACAGTGCACCTTGAGTTTAAATATTAAAAATTGTTTTTCTGCAAGATTAACAATTTTGACTTGTACTTTTTTGCCTGTCCACTAAAGATGTGAAAGGGAAAAATTCAACGAAGAAACATTTAAAACTCAAGAGAGAATATTTAATTTATAATAATTTTATTATCTTAATAATTTTTTATCATAATAATCTTATATTTATAAAATGTTACAAAAAAACGCTATAAACCCATTAATATAGTATTAGCAGTAACAGGAATTTGTGAGGGTGCGCTA
>CAJDYZ010000281.1:61537-72830 GCA_903986555.1 Heterotrigona itama
AAATTATTTTTGTTTGAAATAGCTACAGGTTCTTTCGCATGTATTGAAATGTCCAATAGAAGTTATTCAGGCATCAGGTGTACCATATATTATTGGTGACGACTATAACAATGAAAAAAAAATGATATTGACTTATCATCGTCATATGTATGAATTAGGTGCTCATTACAATTCTGTTACAAAATATGTTCAAGAAGAAAGCTGATAGATCTTATATCTGGCTAATATCTACAAAAGAGAAGTTAAGCATGTTTCATAATACTTTTTACCATAAAATACATAAAAAGCTGCCACAGTATAAGTGTCCAGGAAACATATCAATTTTAAATTAATAGTTCAACGTTTCTCTGGCAATTTTAACTAACATATACTTAAAAGTCTGTAACTTTTGTTCAGTAGTAAATGTAATCTAAAATAACAAAAGTTAATGGGTCTTCCTTTATAGTTTTTTTGTAAATGATTATTGCACTATTATAAAAATTTTATTTATTTATTACTTAAATATTTGACAATATAAAGAAGCTGCCAGCAAATTGCAAGTACATATTACTGTTCAGTGCTTGCTTGCTCCCAAGTTTTAATGTAAATATCTATTTAAATATAATTTGTTTTTTGTAATAAAAATTTAATTTATGATGAAAATTAAATAAATGTTAAGGCGATATTATTGCAGTAGAAAAATTAAGATTGTGTGTATGTGTGAATATACGCTAATACTTTTCTCATGTGTTCTCATAGTTTTGTACTATTTTAATGGTAAGTAACATGTATAAAATATGAAATAAAAATGATGAACTAAAATCATTTGTTTTTGAAAGCATAATTTGTTTATTCTTTAGTACTGTGAAAGAATAGGAAGTAACAGTAGTAAATTTTCATTTTTCCACATGATTTACATTATCATTTAATGTTTTATCATCTTCAGATACTCCTTGGTTTTTATTAGGATTATCTGGTTTCATTTGCGGAAATAGCAATACTTCCTAAAATATGTTTTTAATGATATTCTATTGTTTATATATTTTTATTGTTATAACTTACCTTGATATTATTTGAATCTGTAAGTAACATTGTAACACGATCAATACCCATTCCCCAACCAGCAGTTGGTGGTAAACCATATTCCAATGCGGTACAGAAATTTTCATCAATGACTTGAGCTTCTTCATCTCCAGCTGCTTTATCCTTTGCTTGTTCCTCAAATCTATATGTTTATGATATTAAACCAACTTTTAAAATCATATTCCAACTTCGATACTACTTAGGTGAATTACCTTTCTCTTTGTACTACAGGATCGTTCAGTTCTGTATATGCATTGCAAACTTCTTTTTTCATAATAAATAATTCAAATCGTTCTGTTAATCCCGGTTCAGAACGATGCCATTTTGCTAGTGGAGACATAATTTGTGGATGATCCAAAATGAATGTAGGATTGATACAAGTTTCTTCTATAAATTCTCCAACAAGCTGTTAAGGATTTTTTGAGAGATATATGTTATACAAAGGATCCTTAAATTTAAAAATCATATTACCTTATCTAGTAATCTAGCTGTTGTTTTTGGTGGCGGACATTCAATCTCATATTTGGTACACAGATCACTAAGTACTTGATTTGTTGCTGGGGTGCTTAACTCTGATGGGGGTAATTTAATTTTTAATATTTCTTCTAAAGTTTTTATCATTGAAATTCGTTTAAATGGCGGAGTGAAATCAATTTCTATTGCTTCACTCTCTGGACCTTCTGGGTGATATGTTATTTTGTAACTACCATAAATAGCTTTTACCATTCCTGAGACCATATCTTCTGTAATAGATATCAAATCATTATAATCTGCATAAGCCATGTAAAATTCACAAGTAGTAAATTCTGGGTTATGTGTCAGATCTATTCCTTCATTTCTAAATTGTCTTCCAATTTCATACACTCTATCCAATCCACCTACTACCAACATCTACAATCATATATAAACAGTATTAATATATAATTCAGAAACAATAATCATTTATGAATCTAAAATAATTCTTACTTTATGATATAATTCTGGAGCAACGCGCATGTATAAGTTCATACTTAATTCATTATGATGTGTAATGAAAGGTTTAGCTGTTGCACCACCAGGAATCACATTCATCATTGGCGTTTCAACTTCTAAAAATCCAAGTTCATCGAGAAATTGGCGAACATATGCGATTATTTTCGCTCGTATTTCAAACGTTTTTCTTACTTTGTTATTTAATATAAGATCTAAATAACGCTGACGAAATCTTGTTTCCTAAGTTAATAAGATAGTATAATTGTCATTATTTTAAACTATATATAACAGGATAGGATTGCACTTTTTGTACCTTATCTTTTAATCCAAAGTAGAGATTTGGCAGCATATGTAGGCAAGGACTCAAAAGAGTAATACTATGTGGTATAATAGAAAATTCACCCTTTTTAGTTTTTCCAGGATTTCCAACTACACCAACAATATCGCCTCTTTTTATCTTAGATGTATCGTTCGCAAATTTTTCTTGATCTTTATATTGTCTTGCATTTGCCATAACTTGAATCTTAACACCTTCTCCTCTGAGGTCATAAAAAATTAATTTAGCACCTGATCCTCTAATTGCATGTACACGGCCAGCTACACTATATACTTCATTGTTTAGTATTTCTCCAGGTTTCAAATTATTACTGAATTTTTCAATAAAGTTTTCCAATGAAATTGATACGTGAAATTTATGTGGGTATGGATTATCATCTGTATCTTTGAGATGTTTGACTGCTTGAGTCCTAAGTTTATTGTACTCCTGAAAATTATTAAATATCTGAAGTAAATACAATAATAACATAACTTTATATATTTAAATATATATTTAATTAATAAGATTCTCGATATTATAGTAATATATATGCTTACATTTGGACTGATATCCTCTTCTTTATTCTCCTTTTTTTCCTCAGCTTCTGTCTGATCTTTCACTGCTGCTTGGGTTAATGCTTTTGCTTCTTTCTCTGCTTTCTCTTTTAATTTCTGATCAGCTTTTAAGCGTCTTTTTATTTCACTGCAATCAAATTTGAAGACATGCGAATCATAGATTCTATTTCTCATATTAGCGAACATGATCTTCTTTAAGACATACGCACTTTATATGAAAATGACGTATAGGTATCTGATGTAATTTTGTTGTTTTTGTTTTGTAAATTACCGGCAATACCATATCAACAAAAACTTTGGTTATGTTATATAGCATAGTTAATTAAAAATATTATTGCTATTAGGCTTGTATATATGTATATATATACACACAGTAAATATATTTATTTGTGAATATTTAAAAAATATTATTATTTATTGTTTGAAAATGTTACATCAGTATAAACAATTATCCGTAAAACAACGTGGTGAGACAGAATATATCATTTATTGCTGTATCCACATAGGTTATGTTCAAATTATCAGTATATATAATAAAAGCTATTCTATAAATATAAAATAAAAAATTTGAGAATCCAATTTTCTGTTAGTACTATTATTTTACTCACTTTTTTGATAATTTTTCTTCCATATTGTCAGCCATGTTGGTACACTTAAAAAAGATTCTCACTTTATATATTTATGGTTGGTGAACCTGCAAGGTATTCAACTGCCAAACGATCGTTTTATATTTTTCATTCCGCGCGTGATTTTTAATTTTAAATATATTTTTCTTTCGTTTAACATAATTCATCTTAAAGATTGTATTTCGCTATTCTAACCGCATTTTAAATGAACATAAATGTGAATAAAAATCGTCTTTCTATATTATTGTCTTACAATGCAATATTTGAAATGTGTTTCTTTGACAACCATATTTGTTGATTGTGCATTTAATATCAGTTGCTTGTATCTAATCTCAATTTGAAGAACGCTTGCGTTTAATTTAAAAAAATGGACGGCTGCTTTGGTTATCACGAACTGAAAGCATTGGAGGAATTAATAAATCCTACGAAAAATGATTCAGATTCCGAGGATGATTTACCACAGGCTGGTGCTCGAAAACTTGGTAAGAGTTAAAAAGATTTTAGGGTGTAATTGTTTTCTCCCATACTTGTTCGATATTTGATATAGGCATACAATAGAAGGGTTTCCTGTTTCTAAAGGAATTACTTTATTGTAAAAGTAATATTGAGAATGTAATATGGAAAATATTAGGAGAATGATTTAAAACTGATAATAATATTATTATTATACGTGTATGTATGCGTGTATATGTATGATTAACGTATTTTTATTTGAAACTTGCTTTTCACGTAGACAAAATGGCGGGCGATTTCGCATAGTGGGATTTATTCATTTAATCATAGTAAAATAGTTTTTGCAGCAGTATGCACGATGAGTAAGATAAATGCTTTTAAGGACCTGGTGATATTGGTATTCAAAATGGAAAATCTCAAGACCATTTGGGTCCACATGCACCGTTGAAAGCGGAAGGCGATGATATTTGGCATCCGTCTGAAGCAGTCGTGTCGGAGAGTACGGAAGTCTACGATCCGAGAAAAGTTCCGGAATACGAGATGAAATTTAAGCAGGCAGTGACGGCGGAAGATGTTTTTTTGGGTGTTAGTGTCGCATTGACATGTACAATAAATCGTTTTCAAATCTGATTTACTTTACACATGTTCGCAGTACGAATTTTTTAATTAATCCTCTGTTATTATAGATAATAAATCGTTTAATATATTGTTATGTATATAATACACAATTTGTTATTTATAATAACGAAGGATTAATCAAAAAATTATAAATATATAAAATTATATATATAGTTGTGTATTATTATATATATAGTTATATATATATTATTATATATATAGTTGTGTAAAAAATTGGTTATGTTATATGCAAGTAGTTATTTTTAATTGTATCATTTTTAAGTTTCTTCTATAGAGAGATTTTGAATGTAATTTTCTTGTAATATTATGCGTATATGAAAACTTATTCTCTATCTCATGTTTACTATAGCTGAAACATGCTGATGGAACATTTTCGATTTTTCCTTGTATCTCCCATATTGCATGTAATTCTACCTATCGTGATTACTAATAACGAGCTTTCCATTGAATTAAATGACCCGTAATACAAGTTTGCTTCTAGCGAATTGCGCGGTTTTCCCGATATCAACCATTTTCCTATATTATTTGCAATTAAGTAATCACTCTCTGAATTTCTCGTTATGTGTTTGTTTTGCAAGAGATATGCCGCATTAAAGTAGCTCTTTAAAGAAGAAAATTTAACACATTTCTTGATAATAGAATTTAAAGTAAGAATGTTTATCTTTTCATTGCAAGCAACATATTCATGAAAATGTAGAGCTAATTCACATTTTCCTGTTGGAAATCAGATGGGCTTCAAAACTCCAGGGACGGCATCCTGCGAATGGTTATCCGTGTTGGTGAAGATGCCGCAGGAAGCTCGCGAGAAAATCGAGCTGTCCGTGGAAACTGAGACGATCGACGTGCGGAGCCCAAGGTGAGAGAGGAACCCGGCGATTTGTCAGGCAATCCCTTACGAACTTTCGTTGCTTTGATTTCCAACCGGGAATTCCTTTGACAATTTTATGAGTCCATAAATCTGTCAGAGCGTAAAATCAGTCATGATTTTCTAGGTATCGACTGCATCTCAAAACGCCACATTCAGTCGATCCTAATGCCTCGTCGGCTAAGTGGCACAGTGACACTTCCACGTTGGAGATCATCCTCAGGCTTGTGCGCGAGCTGGACGACGTGAATTTTTAATTTCAACGTAACGGTAGGCATTTTCGTTTCTGTAAAAACAACCAGAGGAACATCTGTGTTGAATGAATTTCAGCACTAGTGTATGTTACCGTTCGCAAAGTTGGAGTTGATTGTTGTTTTATCGAAGATGATTTACTTAATTTTGATTAAAAAATTGTTTTCATTTATTGTGATGATTGAAATGTAGAAGCAAAGTGTAACGTTATAAGTAGAACTTCATTTCAATAAATTCAATAAAAGAACTTTCAAAAAATTCAAAGAAAATCAGTATGTAACTCTTGTTAGTTGTTTGTGATTTTACAATTTGTTTAGTTTAGTGATTTGACAATTTGTAATTAGAATATAACTCAGTATATAACAGTATATAGCAGTATGATTTGACAATGTAATTAGAATATAACTCAGTATATAACAGTATATAACTCTTGTTTGCTATATCATTAGTGATTTGACAATGTAATTAGAATATTATACGATTGAGTTAACATTTTGTTAACTTACAAAATTGATTTATTTTTTTTTTTTTGCAATATTTCTATAACTTCAAATTTATGAACGGTAGCACATATTGTTTCTCTTTTTATTTTTTTTTTTTAGTAATTAAATTGTTTATTACAATTCTTTTACAAAATTCAGATTTCTATTTTCATTTTGATTTGACAATATAAGAATTATAACATGAGATGTAACTGTATATGAATTGTAAGATATCAGACGTTTGCCTGAATGTACGAAAATATCGTTTGTCTATAATATTTCTCTTTGCATCGGATTAAAGATTGGCGTTAAAGCAAATGAAGTTTGGAATTACATTCTGCTATTAATACAACGATTACGTTATTAGTTACATTGAAATATAATGAAATATAAATTGAGATATTCTTCAGTTATGATTCAGATTGACTGTTTTCATTATTCAAACTAAAAAGTGTATTTCAAATAATCGATAAAATATGAGAAATTCAAACATACTACTCCATATGTTTTAATATCAATATTTCGATATAAAACTTAGTGAAATTTATGCAAATAAAGGTGGAAATATACCGTTATTTATCTTTTCCATCCAAGTTTGTATATTTGAAAAAATGAATAAAGCTTGATATAAAAATGAGATGCGAGAATTTACAATGAGAGATTACAGAATCATATTTTGTTACGTTATTTCGGCATTTTAAAACAAATCGAAAAAGTATTTAAATTTTAATTTTTATTAAATTTTCCCGGTCAATGGAATCATTTATATCAATTAATTTCCCTCTCGAAAAATGATCGATTAATCTAGGTATAAAATAACACAACATCACAGTTTCATAGAATTTTATACAAAAAAAAAAAAAAAAAAATTGTAGTAATACTAAACTATTATACTATATTGTAACATCAGTTAAAATATATTATTTTACCATACAAATAATTTTAAATCTATCGATTGTACGTGCAACACGATATTCGCGCGAGGGAATATGTAAACAGAATAATAAATCAAAGAATTTTTATAACAAATGTTCCGTCTCTCTATTCGCGAAAAATATTCGTTTAGTTCTGCTCGCACGATTATTCGTGAAATTCTCATTACGTGCCGTCATGTGTCTCAGAGAAGACTCTTAAATGATCATTTCCATAATCTCAGGAACCGCTAGTGTCTCTTCAATGCGAATACAGACATTATTCAGGTCTGATTATACAGAGATGATAGTTCCGCGCTATGAAATCTAAAGTGGATCCATTACACACTAGGGGTGAAATGGTGAAAGATCATGAAAAATCATTGTACGTATATTTGTATGTAGAATTTTAGGAAAATGGGAGCTTAAAAATTCCCGGATTTATAATTTCTCTCGAGTATTCGCTGTACGCAGAATTTCTTGCGAAAAGACATCTCGCGAAGATAGATTATTTTTCTTGCCAGCTTGTTCTGTATTTTGTCGTTTCGGCTTATTTAGACACTGTTGCTATGGCTCGTTTCATGTAAAACAAGCTTCTCGAAAAAACTTGCATGTGTTCATCTTTTTCTTTACAAGAAAAACTTTCTTCAAACCGAATACCTTGACCAAAAAAAAAAAAAAAAAAAAAAAAAAAATGACAATAATAATCTCAGTCAACTTTATACGTACAAATTATTATGAACATTTGCAGAAAAATTAAATTTTCGTTTCATTTTAGTTTCTCAAGAATTCCACGTTTGTTTCTATCGTGGAGCAACACAGCGTGCCCTGTTGCTTGGTAGCCTTGAAAGTATCGTGAATCTCTTTGTAAATTCGGCGAGTGCTTTCAACGATCTTCTAACAGGGAAGTTAAGGCTTTGCCGGATCGTGCATCTATCCGTGGATTTATTTCCAACTGTTCGAAGAAGCTACGAATGTAAAAGTTCCGCCGCTGTTAAGCGCGATTGTAGATCTGTCTGCGAACTTTCCAACGAAAGTTTTCCCCACGGTATCTCTTTCCCGTCATTCGTTATTGGTTAAAGCAGCAATTAAAGGGATTGAGCTTCGATCGGATTGTACAAGATGATACCGAAGAATTCCTTAATTTCCGACGATTATAGGCAACAAGTAGGGCAGATCTGCTGAAGATCTATTCTATTTATTTATCCTGTTGATTTGGGACATGTTATTTTTTTTTTAATTCACATTGAGCTGGTCCGAGTTGAAAATCATAATATAATGTGATTGAAATTCAGAGATTATTTTTACTATCAGCGCTTCTTGCTATTTTATTAATTGTTGTTTTCATTTGTTAGAAAATATTTGTTGCCATGAAATCGATTTCCTATTCCTTGTAACGTTGAAGTTTTGTAAGAAATCATAGTTATAACGCTTGCAAAGGAATAAAAAGAGGTTTCCTTTCCTTTTTCGTTAAATATAATCTCCATCAGAGGAGACAGTTTATGTGTGTTTTAGTATTAGTATTATTTGAGAAATACGCGTGTAAAAATGTCCGTTTCTTGCGCGTTCTCTCCTGATGAAGGACAGCTCGTAATTCCTCAGTCTTCTGTCTCGTGCATTTTGTCGCAGGTATTCCGGATTTTCGGAGTTTTTCAGATAAAAACTCGCGCTTGTTTTGTTATATGGCTTAAAAACACATAAATTGAGATGCTCTTAACGTACACGAGCCTTGTCGAATTTAATGCTTCAGATAGAAATTTAAGCATCAGCATGAGAAAATATTCTAGATCTTTAAATTAAAAAATAATATTTATTTTACTATTTCATATTAAAAAGATCCAACAGTAGCTCACGGAAGTACATTTTTTTTAAATGAATATAACACATGTGTGCTATAACACATCTTGAAACACCATTAATATTTCAGTGGAATTCAACTACTGTAATTAGTTTTGAACTAATGAAAATATACATATTTAAACAGCCAACTCTTTATGTTAACAACTACATTTCATACTTTATTATGTGCTCAAGGTATCCATGCTGTGTACTAATTTTCTATTAAATGTATATTTACAATAAAATATCCTGTATACATTTGCAGACTGGTTCCATATTTGACCAATATAATCACGAGACGGTCAAACACTTCAGCGAGCTACTGTTTGAAATTACAAATAACACGCAACACGTCCGGTACAAACACAAACTACTTACCGCACTTGAAGAAATTTACTCAACGAGCCTGTCCCGCCGATGAATATCAGACAATATTCGACAAAGAACGCGGAGATTAAATTCCACCGAGTGGGTATAATTATTATTCACGCGGCGGCATGTTCACCGCGGGTGGGAGCCAATTTGCCAGGAAGTTCGAACGCTTTGGAAACTTCGAAACGGTGTTCCTTCGGCGTGTGTTGACCCGTATGACCTGACTCTGTGACACATTGCGTAATGCAGCGCGGCAGTACATTGCGATGCATGAGGGGAGATGCAGAGCGGGTCGCCGCGGGTGAAACACCGCGCCGCCACCGATAAAGGAAGAGACGCCCGATTCTTCTCTGCGAATCGATTATTGGCGACCGCAGTCGATAATACGAAATTCCCGCTATTATTGCCACCTGTACGTGTCCCGTTCTTCTCCCGTAATATTAGACTTCTGTATGCATTGAATGCGTTTCTGTTCCTGATACGAGAACGATACCCACTGGGGAATGATAACTCTTTGAATTTATAGGAGCTTACGGTAATAGGAAGTTGTGTGGAAGCTTCGTGGAAAATTCAGATGAATCAGTGGACTAGTTAGAGCTAATATCTTTTATAGAATTGGTCATAAGCAGAAGATACGAATAGATAAATATTAATAATGCGTGAAGAGTGCAGATAATCTTGTCGAAGATTAAAAGAAAATTAGTAAATTTCTTGTCGAAACGCGAATGATCGATTAGGACCATTGATTCCCTAGTAAAATAAACTGTTTGTTGCTGCGTATTGCAAGTATAACTTTCCAGAATATCATCTGACTGTGAGTTTAACTATTTAGATATTGTTACCTTTTGTAAGAAAATATCTCTTGTAACGAAGGAAGTGTATGTATTTATGTAAGACGAAATTCTCTGAGTCTATCGGGTGTACACCGCACGTTTCTAAAGATAAAGAGAACATCAAAATTCTGTCCCCCCGTTTCGAAACCCCTTCGCATTGCTCACTTGGCTTCTCCCGAGTTAATTTGGGAAAATATTTCCCATCTTATCTATGGCTCGTCAGCCTCTTGCGACGCCTCTTTTCAATATTAAACGTGCAACGTTTTCCTCTCATCTGATCATGAATTTTAAAACCAATCTCCGCGGATTTCCTCTTTCGAGGAGGAGCCTTGTTCAAACCACCAGTGAATCCGCAAACCATTGTCCCTTCCTCGCATCAAATCGTACGAAATCTCTTCGGAGCCAAAATGCATTTGCTCCCATTTCCTTCGAAGATTACCGATTTTCGAATCAATCCACTCAGCCGCTTCTCTTCTTAAACGTTATTCCTGTTCGGCATCCTTTTTCTAGGATATTGTGTATCGAAATCTTGCCACGTTAGGCAACTTTCAGTTCGGACAATTGAATCGAACGTTCGTAAGTTGAAGATTGTACGCGTCAATGTCAAGTCTCGATCGAAGTTAAAAAAAAAACGCGACTCGAAATATTAGCAAACAAGGGTAAATTAATAAAGCTAGCAGAATCTACATATTTGCTTTAATCGCTAATTACTTGCCTCCGTCATCATTTTGTAGTTTAGTTAGCTGCACGCTTCCCTCTGTAATCCTCTGACTGGGATATCCCACTAACGGCAAATAGATTTGGCTATCGCGATTCGCTCGTCTCACCCGTTAGCTTCGGCTTGGCTTATAGACTTTTCAATTTCATTCGCGCCGAGTGTTCCACACGGCCTGCGGGTATCAGGCCACACACGTACAGCCCGTAGAAATTTTCCGAGGCCCGCGTTTCACCATTTCCAGCCATTATGGTTTTCCCATTTCCCCTGGATGTGATATCCAGGTGAAAGGCAGTCCGAGAGATGGATACAGGGACACGTGTGTGGTCCGCGATAGCCGCAAAAGTGAGGGTGGATATATATATATATATATATATATAT
>CAJDYZ010000300.1:4367-14561 GCA_903986555.1 Heterotrigona itama
ATTATCGGCTCGCGCAATGTTTCTCCAGCAATTTTCTATGATACTTAAATCGAGGGACCTTGCAAATCAGAGATGGGAAGGTATATTTTAAGGACAATTGCTGCTTCATGGATAGACTTGTTGAAATATAAAATTTGAACATTCAATATTCAAGTGTTTGTGATGAACTTTAATCTCCACAATTACGTCGTGGAATTCATTCGACAATGAATGAACTGCAGTTGTTAGAATCATGGCATGATGCTATTCATCACTCATTCATCGACGAATTTTTGACAATTGTTCTTGGAAGTGACAATTAAACTCATCCAAATTATTAATTATAATAAATATTGATATAGTAATAATTATACATAATAAATATTAATTATAATTATCTATCCAAATTATTATAAATCTCTTCTCGTTAGAAAACATAATCTTTTGTTATCTTTTTCTTTCATTGAACACGTTTCCCCGACTGTCTAATATCAAAGTAAAAAGTTAAAAGTTAGTATTTAATTAAAGATAGTATTTATATAATAAATTATTATTATTATTTTAGCGCGTGAATAATAGTAATAAGAATATTTGGAACAAAATCTTTTGTTTTAAGTTGATTTTGACATCGTCATTCGTTTGACGAAAATCGTTTGTCGAAATGATATTGCGTTGTTCTGCAATGCAACTTAAAACTCTAGACTTTTCTCGATATAATTATATAAAAATTGTAAGGCATACTACTTTAGAAGCAAAACTGTTAATCGTAAGTAGCGGATTAATCCTAAACGAAAAGTTTAAACCAAAAATTGCCCTTAAACGTGTTAACGAATCGATACCGATTTCTGGCCTCGGTGTGTCTCGGTGTCTTTCGACACGCGAAGAAAGAGACGTTGCTCGTGGAATTGCAGTTGCAAGCAGTTAACGATAATACCGCGGTGTACTTTCTCGTTCGTGATAAATGTCTTCTCCGCTCATTTGTAATATCGTTAGCAGCGCAGCGTGCTGTAATTTCTACGTTGAAGACACGCGGGTGAAACGCCGTGTACGTCGTTTACGTACACGCGTGCCGCGCGTGCCTCGTGGTTTCAATTTTCGTGATGCAGGCCAGATGCGTTCCCACGTGGATGTAAGATCGCGGAGAGATCGAGGAGGACTGAAACTGGTCAATTTCTAGACCAGCAGCAGGGGAAACTGGTATGCCAGAACGAATCTGCTCCGGCCTAACAATGCTTAATTAGCGTTTTAAACGTCAGTCAAGCGGTGCACCGCAAACGCAGGAAAGGTAATTAAGGCTGAATGGAAACTGAATGAAAATTTTCGACGTCGTATGGATATCGAGAGCAAAGGAGAAGGAGAAAATAAGAGAGAGAGAGAGAGAGAGAGAGAGAGAGAAGTATTCACGACAAAATTGAAGCCTTTGTTCTTCCGGTCACGTTTTAAGGTGACTTTCCAACCCCTGGGGGCCTTCCGTTCTCATACATTTCGGTCCACGCCCACGGAAAGACTATGGATTATTCTAAGCTCGCGACTCCGAAGGACTCCGAAGGAAATTCCCGCGGTATCCGCACGCTCGTGCCAAGAATATTCAATGCTGTCAAGAGCACAGTGTGTAGCAAACAGCTTGTCATCGTGTCGCCACGTATGTACGATCGAACCTGTATCACCTTTGCACCGCGCGAATTTTTCCCGAGCACGTAGCGGGATTGTCACATTTAATTCTCCAGTTTCCTTCGTTCTGCGAAAGATGCTTTCCGCGTAGATGATGCTCGTCTTTGACGTCTGGGGCGTCTAATTTGACGTGGCTCAGGTTACGTTACGCGTTAAGCATCGTGCAACGACGTGCTGAGATAGTTAAAAGGAAAACGATAAGCTAGATAAATAATTAACAAGATCTGGCATGGAAGTCGGAGTTTAGCTCGAGTCCATATTATAGTTGGCTCTTTGTTGCTGGATGAGTTGTCATATCGGGACAAAAGTGAGCATCTGGTGAAAAATCACGAGTCACAACTAGCTAGAGATACGCTTTGATACGCTTCGATACAACGTTCTCAGTCACTTCAGGTGTATGTTTTCAAACTGATAGATAGAAAATTCTTTCATCGGCGTGTTCAATTTTCCACGATTATGTCTGTGTACGAATGCAACGATATTGCATACCGCTCGCTCGTTACGCCGATAGATTGATGAACGATGAGCAGATGGTGCGCGAATTCGCCTGCATGAAAGTTAACAAAGTGACACAATAAAATCGAATACTTTTATTCGTTCACCCTCACGTTGAACCAACCTCACTGTGAACCTTGGACATGCATTTTAATATCTCTCGCTCTCCAACCCCGCGTGCCCTATGCCAATTTCAAAGGGTAGCTCGGCCTTCTACACGCGATATTGCGCCGACCCTTGACTCTCGATATCGATCGGCCGCTTCCAGATTGAAAAATATCCGAGTAGGCGAACGTTGTGCGAGGCAATTTCGCGAGTACTCGAATGTAAGAAGAACGATTGCTTAATCTCTCGAGACGTTCTCGTGCTTCTTGAAAATTAGAGAACTTCTAGAATTATTTAACACGTTGCGCGCCAATGCTCGTCCTGTAATCTGTCTTATTATTCTAACTTCAGATGAATGTCTTAACATTGATTTAAAAGTTGTAGAAACGCGTACATTCCACGCGACAGTGGCAACCAAGCCGGTCTTTATCGCTTGGTAATAAATTACGTTCAATTCGAAATGTTAATTTTTCCTCGACTCTTGTAGCGTAATTTCGTTTAGTCAACTTTCTGCAAACAGGGAGAAACGTGTGTATCAGGGGTAATGATTTTTCTCAAATTTAATAAACATTTAGTGACAATTGAAATAATTGAAAGAAAATAAAATTTTGTATGAAAAAAAAAAACGACATTGCTTACTATAGGGTACCGCTATTATATTATATACGCGCGGATCGCGTGGCGTGTAATTTCTCCAAGGTCGCGTCTCTTGTATTTTTTAATTCCATTAAATGTTCGGTGCGCGCACAATGAATCTAGCCTGTGGAACGGGTTCGAGATCACGGATCACTGCCATTTCCGCGCGGCGTTCGACGACGCTCTCACTGTTCTAGTGATCCGTAGTTGCTTCAGAGTGTTTGTTCGCGGACAAGCAGGCAGGAAGGAACACAGAGAGCTGTAATTACTGGAACGTTGAGTCGAAAGAGGCAGAAAACGCCTATTCTCTCTCTACGTACGCTCTCGTTGAAGGGGATATTGCTCGTGAGTAAATAGGCCGGACACAGGCTTTCGGTATAGAGGAATCTCACTAGCAACAGATCTCGTCGTAGTGACTCTGGTCGTGCGGTGCCGCTTGCCACGACGTTTTCTCTGTCCGTTCATTAACGAGCCTCAGCTGTCCGACTCTCTATGTCTTCTTCGGATTATTCTCGCGCGAAACCAGTTTCCCGACGATCGACCAACAACGTATCGAGTAACATTAGATTTTCAATTTCCGAGAGCCGATCGAACTGCCGACCATACACGTGCGTGAAACGATGATCCATCGTTGCCTGGCTCGAAAAGAAGTTTCGATCGGCGACGGTGATTGCGATGACTCTTTCGCGGCTTTCTCACGCGAATATATTCATTTTGTGCGCGTTCGCGTTGTTCGGCGACGGAGAGAAAACGTTGGAAACGGTCGTTACACGGAGGTCCAGTTGCCCACTTCTCTGGAATTTCTCCGCGGCCCACGGACGAGGGAGACGTAATTATGCAAGGAGGCAGCAGCCCACCCACGCGTTCCTTTTAAGGAACCCGTGGCAACGACGACGACGACGACGACGACAGCGCGAGAGAGCTTTACCAACAGGTGCGCGCCGGATCTCTCACACACACTCGATTTTCGCAGGGAATGAAAGAGGGCTGTTGCTATATCCGACGACCGATTTCGCGACTAAAAACATTAGTAGAATGAGAGTAGGCATTCCTTGATCTTATTTACTGCCCCTCGCGAATCTGTGATCCAACCAATGAAATCATTCGTGGAAACATTCTGATAGAGAGAGAGAGAGAGAGAGAGAATGTAATTTGTTTGCGTAATGACTTTAAAGTGTGGCAGTCAACACATGAGAGTGAAACAATCCGAATAAACTTCAATATATTTATTATACCTATTTTATTATTAATATACTTATACATATTATTATTCAATATATTTACTTATGCATAAGCCTTAAAAATTGCGATAGCAAATGCAAACACGAGTTAACAATGTGTTAACGTAATACTGAGTCTTCCGGAGAATTCATGCATATTCTTAAAAGCGACGTTTCAACGCATCTTTAGAAAGAAAGTTTTACATTTTATACACACTCGATGCTTTTTTTTTCCATGACCGGAAAAGCAAAAAGAAAAAAGAAAAAAGAAAAAAGCAATAAACAAGATACGTGCTGTTGAAAAATGCTGTAGCTGGCTATAGTTTTTTTTCACTCTGAAGATGGACCACGTCTGCGTCGCGCGAGTTTCCATCGCGACTCGGGACTTATTTGCGATCGTTGAACCTCATTTCGCACGTGGAAGCGTGTACTTACGAGGTGTACGGGCAGTAAATGGTCCAACTAAGACGGCGTAATGCCTGCGTGGGAGAGGCGAGTTTCAATCTCGTTTACGAGATCTTATCCGGCGCGAGAGAGCACGGTCGGGGAAAGACAGGCGGGATAATACCTTGCGTCGTTAGACCCGCGAGCTGCCGACACCACGGGGGGAGATCACGAAGCAATCGAGAAATCGGTTTCGGTTGCACAATTTTCGCGGGGCTGTCTCGACGAGGACAAAACTCGGAGGAACGAGAGGAACGAGAGACGCGAGAAAGAGAACGTGGAACTCGATACGTCAGTTTCTGGGGCGTGGAACATCGTGTTCCTTTCGTGAGAATCTTGTCCCGGACGCGTTTTGAATGCTTTCCAACGCGAGCGAGCTGCCTCGTGCCTCTCGTCAACGCTACGGTCAAGAAGAATCAGAATCCTGAAAGAGAGAAAGAGCAAGGCACACAAGGGGAACCGTGGAAAAGCAGTGACGCAACGAAATTTACTCCACGTTTAACTCGATCCGTTGTACATCGAAGCCGCGAGCGATCTTTTCCTTTCCTTCCTCTAAGAAGAATCGTCCTCAATTCCTTCGTCTTCCTACAACGTGCAGTCGTACGAACCACGTTCAAATTGAATCTTTGTTTCTCTTACGCTCACGCGACTGTCGTCGATCGTGCGCCTCTGCGTATATATCACTTGCTGTCGAAGGACCACCCACCTAGGTGTGGGAAATGGGATGCATCTGTCTTGAATGACACTGACTCTATTTCTACCTAATTTATTATGCGTAGTTTTTTGGTTTTATATACATATATATAATGTTTTCTCTGGTTATAAATAGTACGTATTATATTTTCCCTTTTGGCAGGAATCTTAAAACCATCGAACAATTAAAGAAATAAATACATAGTATGTAAAAACAAATACATACGTACTATATATAACTGAGGGAAAATATTATACGTACTTTTCTATAATAAATTATAGAAACTTAAGTAAGTGTATAAATATCTCTCCGATTGTATTCAAAGGAGGAGAAAAAAAGAGAGGAGAGAGAGAGAGAGAGAGAGAAAGATGATTTAACATATCACACTTTTTTTACGTTTTCCTTTGACTCGACAAAGGAATCGCCGATAATTTTACTTTCATTTGGATCCCAGAAATCGGAGGTTACTTTAAATACCGGTGTATCTCAATATCTTCAAATAAAAGTAAATGAATTCGTATTTTTTATTTCATTTTATTTTTTTCTTTCTCCTGATTTATTATCTCTAAAATTGGTAGCATTGGACTGTATCGAAATCTTGATTTATTCCTGTGATGCGATTCTTAACACGAACACTAAGAATGACTAATTGTAAGAGTAAGACTAAGACCAGCATTAGTTTCTTTTATAAGAGTTGGCTAATCAATGATAGCCAATCGCATTACCAGTGTTTTATTGTTTCGATATAACTCGTGAGAGTCAAACGTTGGTCGAAGAATCTGCGATGAAAAAAAAAAAAAAAGAAAAAAAGAATCGTTATCCGCGATGAATATAAGATAATAAATTTCTTTATTACCGACAGGATCTGTCCTTTGTCTATCAGCAACTCGTATTTATCCAAAAAAAAAAGGCACTCGAAATCGTCGAGTGTCGTTAAAAAAATTTCAATCTCAGGCTTCGTGGTACTTGAACATCGTTACACATTCCGGCCACCGGTTCTGCAAAAATTTCATTTTTGCAGAAACCACCGGCAAATCACTCCGTAGCGATGAAGTTGAGGCAGGAGTTGGAGGCAGTCCGGTAAACACGGACGAACACCTGCCAACCTGGCGAGTTCCGCGAGCCGCTATTATTACCAGCTCCTCTTGTACCTTTCTATCATTCCGCGCCGGGGCCTTTATTATAATATCGAAACGGCCCACGTAGATAGCGCGCGTAGCAACGAAGTAAGAGGCAGGCTCTTGGTATTCGGTCGATTCGCCCACGCGTGTATCTCGAGATATCGCGTACTCGAACGCGAATGAAGAAAGAAAGAGAGAGAGAGAGAGAGAGAGAGAGAGGAGTGCGAACGAGCGCGCACTTCGAACTTCGAGACACACGGCCGGATCACTTCCGGTGTACCGGTACACGGTGCAGAACACGATGCATATATCCTTATCGTCGTGATCCATCGTGTCGGTTGGCCGACCTCCGGCCGCTTTATGGGTCTGCCCCATGGGAAATGGCAAAGACCGCTTGCAAGGAATCACCTGGTAACAAGACGACCTTTGAGTCCACGGCCTATCCTCTACCAGACCCGGCGACGTTGTTCTATGCAAATCCATTGGATTTGGCTCGTTCGTCCCGCCGTTTCTTCACTATCCACCCGGAGGCAGGCCTTCCTTTCATTCTTTCTTTTATCCATCGCTTCTTTTCGACGTCCGTCGTGATTTGCCTTTCGAGCAACCGATTCCCTTTGATTCGGATCCAGGCAGCAACGAAATGTCTGCTGGTCGATGTAGCCTTCCCTTTGCTGGGCTAACTCTCTCTTTTTCGTGTTTTTTTTTTTTTTAATTTCATTTTCGAACTTGTCTCGAAACTATGACTTGCCTTGGTCATTTGGACTCTCACCGATAGTTTTACTTTCAGAGTAAAACCGTACGACGCTGTCATCTCCTTTGTTTATTAAAAGTGTGACGTTCTTCCCCGGTTACGTTACCGCGGCAATTAGTTTTACTACGTTGATATTGATAGATCCACCGCATGGTCGCCGTATTCATTAGGAAAACCTTTCACTTCTGGTCGCGAGCAAATAGTACGATAGCCTGAACCAGGAATTGGTCCCGTGTTTAAGATACACGTCTCTATTATAATTTTTTTTTTTTCTTTTTGCAAAAATAACAACGCACTAAAATTCAAGATCAGGCCGAGATAAAGCAACAAGCTGAAGTTGTACGAGCGCGAAGGGTAAAAATTACTTGCCAGTCACGGATTTTCGGTCTCGGAAAGAGAAACAGAAAAAGAACAGAAACGCGGTGAAATGAGGCGAAATCAGAGAAAGTAAAGGGAACTAACCGATGAATTAACCTCGCGCTCAGATCCGTATCTCTCCGCAGAAGGTGTCTTTCTGCGTACGATTCTCTGTTGGGAAAGGTGCGGTTGGTGGCACCAACTCGTCGAGTCAGATGCTGGCCAGGTTGCTCGTTCGTTCGCTATCGGATTTATGTATTACCCTCGGCGATCAATACACTACCGAGTTAACAGCCAAAGCGTTTTGTTATCCGAGGCACCGGAATGCAAATACATTGCGTAACGTTAAGGCGCGAGTCGATCGGCGTTTGTCCGTGTAATAA
The DNA here is from genome assembly GCA_903986555.1 of Heterotrigona itama. NCBI lineage: Eukaryota > Metazoa > Arthropoda > Insecta > Hymenoptera > Apidae > Heterotrigona > Heterotrigona itama. The sequence continues at coordinate 12,224 of CAJDYZ010000300.1, forward strand.
CCGCGTTGCTCCGAGATCGATTGATCGTTTGCGGAAATGGCAGTGGGAGGAAATTCCTGATTTTTTTCTAACGATTTCGAATAAGCATTATTAGTGAGATTTTCAACAAATGTTGTGACACGTTTATGTTTCTCTCTGAATTTTCGTAAATGGCACGAAAAGGGTTAAGAACTTTTGAGAATCGAGTCTTGAAGCTTTAGAAGCTTTTCGGTGATTTTTTTCGGTAGCTTTTGAGATCGTTTACGTGCGTATGCCCGCAATTAGTCCCGTGTAAATGGATATACGGATCGGAGAAACAATGGCTCGTGCATCGTGGCTCTGCAAAGATGATTGGCACTTCACTGGCAGAGTCGTGGCCGCGGACGCGTTGGCGAGCGGTCACGAGAGAGATGATATCTCGAGAGAGCGAGAAACGTATCGGGGTACCCACGACCTTTGAAGAATAAGAATTGGCGCGATGGAAGAGGCCGCGAGACGAAAACAGGCAAAGTAAATTTCATGCAAATCTTCCCGTGAATTCGTCAGCTTTCACCGGGGTATATATTCGTGAAACCCCGCGGATCGCGGCGAGCATACACGCAGCCATCCCCCCGCGGGCTTTTATGAAATCCTATATATCGCCGATATACGTCCCGTACGTATATTTCCTGTTACTTATTTACCACTACGTGCCTCGTTTACCTAGTAAACAGTTCGTCAAATCGTGCCGCGAGATGGCAATCGCCTGTCTTGGTCTCGCCGATGTTCCGTTAGTTCGTCATTTTTCTACGCTTGTTGGATCAATCGCGAAAACCATTTGGCTCAAATTCCGCGTTAACGGTACAACGGAACACTCGTATACACACAGTTTGTGTATACGATTCAAAAGTATAGGTGTTTGTTCTTCTCGAGAAGGGAACTTTCACAATTTATACATCGAATGCGTTAGAATAGGTCCATTTTCAGGACGTGTAACGTTGTACGTATGCACGCGAGATATCTCAGTTAGTCGAAGCAGTCCACGTATTCCATCGTGAACTGGGCCTCATATGCCGAGCGTCGCACGTGCTGTAACATTGACGGAACATTCGGAAGGAACTACTGACCGACATCCTTGCCCATTGATGCAAATAGGCTACAGGCCAGTCTCGAAGGTAGGGTAACCTTTGAGCAACGACAGTCACGGAGCAGTGACGGCAGTCGTGATCTTCGTCGTGATGAATTCCGCGATCGGATCCGGGTCGCGACAATGCGGTTGCCGCACACGATCCTCGCGTTCCTAATGATGGTCGGTTAAGGCCTCGCGAGTGAACGTACCGAAGTGTTTGTTGCCGTGAAATTTGGCATCTAGAATCTAGCTTGAGAAAAAATATTTGCTATCGCTCGTGTTGGTACGAATTGGTAGTTTTCGGGAAAATATTTGATACATATTTTTTTTTTTTATTATCGGCAATTGAAGGGATGAGAACTAATCAAAGTTTTGAGACTCTGGAATTTATTTCGTCAAGTGTCGTCGGGAATTACAGTTTTCGCGTAAATTGATGAAATTATTTTAATACGACGAGTTTAATGGTTTTGTGGAAGAATTGTTTGTTCAAACAATATATTAAAAAAAGCGTGCTCTTTACAATTTTTCCGAATAAATGTCGATAAACGTTTCCTCGAATATTCGTTGATGAAAACTGAATAAATGCTCAAATATAAATCTTGGCTTTTGCACTACAAAAGAATTCATTGTTTTCAAAACTTTCAAAGCAGAAGCACGCGCGTATATTTGGAGAGTTTATTGTCGACTTAAAACTTCAATAGGAATCTCGAGGAGGAAGAAATTATTTTTGCAACTCGCTCGTTCGAATCGAATTCTTCGTGTTGCCACACTGCTTCTACGAAGAGTACAAGCTAGACGTCACCGTGATTTCCTATTAGACGGCAGTTACGTCGCCACTCTATTTCCGGAGGGATACAATGACGAAAGGAAGAAACGAGAGTGGCGCGACGAGAAGACGAAAATTTATGGCGAGGCGACGCGTGGGTCGTTTCAACTTTAAGCTATCTACCGCGATTCCGGGTTGCGTTTAATTCTCTTCTCGCTTACTTTTTATCCACTCCTCCCACGTGGGGTTGGCCGGTTGCGCAATTCAATCGCCGAGAATGAAAATATTCCTCGCAGATTCGATGATACAGGGTACGAGTGTCTACGGGTTAACAAATTTATGTACAAGCTGCCTTTCTGCCTGCGCACGCAGTTGCCAATCGCATGCACCGAGGATGAAAACGTACCCGTTTAACACGTTCCGTGGCAAGCCATTTGTTGTCGTTTAGGCCATTTGATATTTTGACTAAAGGTTGATATATTATC
>CAJDYZ010000308.1:29337-41557 GCA_903986555.1 Heterotrigona itama
TATAACACTTTGCAATAAAGATAAAAAATTTATTTTTATTATACAAATATTTTCTTCTTTATTTAACTATTTTTTAGCAGTCTGTTTACATTTATTTTTAATTTTGAATAAATTTACGTTAGTAGGTTATACATAATATGAACTGAATGGAGGAGTAAAACTCATTTATTTCTTTTGTTACGTTCATCAACAAATAAAACTACTGACTGCGTAATATTTTGTTTGTCGATCTATACATTTATTTTATTATCCATCTTGATCTTCCTAGAAATCCTTTTTCTGGAATATTTTAAGTAAGAAGTTTTTGTTTTTCATTATTTTTTTAATCTTATACATTTTTCCAAAGACTTTTTTATTTTTGGGACAAAATGTATCAAAATGCGAACACTGCTTCGTATTAAAAATTTTAATCGGGTCAATCATAACATCTTTCGCGTTTATTTTTTTATACTATTCATGTAAATTTGAAAATCATTTTCTGATATACTTTTCTAACACAACTTTTTCTTTTACTATAACTCTGATCTCGTGAAATTCTCAGGGTGACATTATAAAAAAAATTTGTATCATTTTTCTCCTGGTTGATCATATGTTTATGGTGTTTTATGGCCCATATGACTTTCTCACAATAATAAATATCTCTTTAACCCATTTTTGCCGAAATTTTTTTTTTTCTTTTTTTTTCTTTTTTTCTGGTAATTTTTTACTGTGTAAGGATGAAACAATGTGTTTTTGTTTTTGAAATCAAGTTCAAGACGAAATCAAATTCAACAGAAAAAAAAAACTTTCACTATGCATAACGCAGTTAGCTTACTGTTGAAGTTGCTTTATTACTGCAGTAGTTGTTTGACGATATAGAAGAACAGAGTTTTTATAAATTTATCGTGTTTCCATAAATTTATTTAAACCCGACTGCAAAGTAAATTTGTCGGATTTGCCCGCTGCAGATGTAAGACGCGCGAAAATTAGCCCGATAGTAAAATGTTAAAATGCAATAAAATTCAACTAATAGAATTCCATTTATCTGAATTCAATTTCTTAGAATAAAATTTTAGTTAGTTTCAATTAACTGAAGTATTGTGAAGAAATTGAATTCATTTATCTGGCCATGAACTTTTATTATTTAAATTAAAGAAATCGTAAGTAGTTGGGAGATTCAATAAATTCTTATTATAGATTATTGAACTTTACTTGTATGAACGATTTGTTTTCTACAGGGTCAAATAAATAGAATGTTGTTTAGATAAAATGTTGCCGTTTAAATTATTCGCATAATATCTAAGTAAAAAAATCGTTATTATATAAGAAATCGTTATTATAAAAGACCGTTTAAATTATTCGCTTAATATCTAAGTAAAAAGATCGTTATTATATTACATTTTCAATTTATTTATCGCATAATTTACATATTCTGTATGTGTAATATATAAATTTGTCAAATATTATTTAATTTATTCAAATTAAAGATAATTAATCATGTTATAAATTTTATCTTGTAAAACATATTTTAGAACAGATGCTTCATAAATGATTTCTAACAATTTTGATAGAACAGTATTGCCAAATTCGATGCATTTAAAGTTCGGAAAAATTACATCATTACTTATGTATTTAAATCAGTTAACCAACGATGATCATAACTCAATATCAAGTGCTTTGAAGAAGAATTCTCAGAAGAATTGTTTTTTTAAAAACAGTATATTAAATGTTATCATTATAGAGATCCGAATGATTTTTTTTTACTTATTATTAATAAAATAATTTTATAAAGGCTGATATATACTCAATGTAAAACGTTCATAATGAACAAAGTGTTACATATCATTTTATACATTTTTCCTATATTTATTTATATTTTGTTACATATAAAAACATCACTATAATAAATTTTATTCAAATGGATGATTGATTTAAAGGATCATTTGCCAGAATTTATAAGCTATTTTTTCATTATAACTTAAATCGTCCTTTAAAAAATTTATAATAAGTAGAATTGATTAGTTTAGCTACTGACTTACTTGAATGTAAAAATATTTTATTATTATACTTCATGAGCAGTATTGCTTTATTCTCATGCTTTGTATGAGAAGTTGTATTTCTTAACATTTTTATCACGTGATGTCATACATGATTTTCGTTGCTAAATATTAATAAATGAAAATATTTATTCAAATAATGAAAGCGTATGATTATTAGATATATTTTAAAATTTGATGATGATGGTATTAATAGTTCCCTTATATACATATGAATAATTTTCGTATGAACATTTGTGCTCCAAAATATTATACTGCAAAAATGTGAATAATAACAATTATGTGATAAGTAAAAAAAAATATATTACTTCTGATGTTATAGAATCAAAGTGGACCTGGCTTGTCAGTTAGTCAAAATTCTAATTCTCAACAAGCTCCTGGAGGATCTATGGTACCAGGCCAAATGGGACCAAATGGATCTCACATGATGCAGTCTGGTCCACATCAAATGAATACGAATGGACCAGGACAAATTGCTGGAGGATCTGGTCAAATAGGTCCGGTAGGCCCAACCCTAGGTCCAGGAGGGCCTGGTCAAATGGGGCCAGGACCAATTGGACCGAGTCATATGGGACAAGCTGGAGGACCACCAGGAGGTCCTCATATGAATCAGACTCCTCCACAAATGGGTCCAGGAAATGGACCTGTGGCACAAATAGTTTCTGGAGGACCTTCGCAAATGGTACCAGCAGGACCGGGACATATGAGTGGCCCACCAGGACCTGGCCATATGAATTCAAACGGACCGCCAGGACCAAGCCATATAAATGCGACTGGATCATCAGGACCAGCACATATGAATTCAGCTGGTCCACCTGGTCAAGGACATTTGAATAATAACGGCCCATCAGGATCAGGACATGTTAACACAAGCGGCCCATCAGGATCAGGGCATATAAATGCAGGACCACCAGGTTCAACTCACATGAATGCTACTGGTCCGCCTGGAAGTCATTTAAATAGTGGATCACCCATGCCAAGTCATATGAATGCAAATGGTCCACCAGGAACTGGACATATGAGTGCTAGTGGACCAGGAAATCATTTGGGTCCTGGAGGACCAGGTCAAATGCCTCCAGGTGGATCTACTACACACAATTTAGGACCGGGAGCACCAAATCAAATAGGTCCTGGAGGTCAAAATCAAATGGTCCCTAGTAATCAAGCTCCTATGGGTCCCATGAGTTCCGTAGGGCAAGGAGGACAAATTGGGCCAAATGGACCTGGTCAAATGGGGCATAATGGACCTTCATCAATGGGTCCAAATGGTTCTGGACAAATAAACATGGGAACTGCCTCGTCGCCGATGGGAATGGGAGGACCTGGAAGTCAGTTAGGTCCAGGAGGACCAGGTGGTCAAATGGTTCCAGGTAGTGGACCTGGAGGTCAATTAGGACCAAATAATCTCGGACAAATGGGACCAGGTAATGGTCCTGGAGGACCTATGGGCCCTGGTAGTGGTCCTAGTGGACAAATGATATCGAATAGTGGACCTGGAGGTCAAATAGGGCCGGGAAGTAGTCCTGGAGGACAAATAGGACCAGGAACTGGTAGTGGAAGTCAAATAGGATCTGGAAATACTTCTGGAAATCCGATGACGCCAGGAAGCGGACCTAGCGGACAAATAGGTCCAGGTAATGGACCAGGAGGGCAAATGGGCCCAGGAAGTGGACCTAATACTCAAATGGGACCAGGTATTTTGCCTGGAGGACAAATGGGTCCAGGAAATAGTTCGAATAATCAAATGGGGCCTGGAAGTGGTCCAGGTGGACAAATAGGGCCGAATGGTCCTGGAGGACAAATGGTTGTAGGCGTTCCAGGAGTGCAAATATCATCAAGTGGTCCTGCTAATCAAATGGGACCTGGTGGTCCTGGTAATCAAATAGGACCGGGTGGGCCAAATAACCAGCTGAGTCATGGTGGCACGAGCAATCAAATGGGACCAAGTGGACCAACTGGACAATCAGCTACTGGTCAAATTGGTTCACAAGGTCAACAAATTGTGCCTGGAAATCCAGCACCAATCGGACCTGGCGCACCTGTAAATCAAATGAGTCAAACTGGTCCTGGTCAGATTGGTCCTACTGGACCTGGAGGTCCACCTGGTGCAGGGCAAGAGAATTTGAATGCTTTACAGAAAGCTATTGACTCCATGGAAGAAAAGGGACTTCAAGAAGATCCGCGTTATTCTCAGCTACTGGCCTTACGAGCTCGCCAAGGTAGCATGGGAGAGAAACAAGCTTTCAGTTCACAACAATTACAGCAATTACGGTATATTATATAGAATATATTTATTAATTTGATGATTATATATGTAATTAATTGTGTCAGTAATCTAAAAATATTAATGTTTTGTACATAATTTGCAGTGTACAGATAATGGCATATCGATTATTAGCACGAAATCAACCGTTATCTCAACAACTTGCACTTGCTGTTCAAGGTAAATGAGAAATAAGTCTTTATAAGTTTTGTGATTTAGATACTCTATCTTTTGTATTTAAAAATACAAATACATACTTAAATACACATTGTATCTTTTGTATTTAAAAATACAAATACATACATAAATACACATTGTATATTAAAAGTATCTAAAAAGCAAACCACTAGTATTTTTACATGTCATATTTTGAATAGATATTAAAGCAATATTTGACAATCATTTAAAAGTAGAAATCAATATTTCTTTTTGTAGAAATCAATATTTTGAACAACTTTTTTCTATAACTTCTTTATCTTTGATATATCTACTAACTAGATTCCACTAATTTTTGATATATTCACGAGAAAGTTTGTGACATTTTTATTTTGATGACACTTTTATTTTGAAGCGAATATGTCTCTTAGGTTTGCGTTATATTTATTTACTAGCATACATATAGGAAAAAAATTCTCCAAAATGTTGGTTTTTACAACATATTTAAAAATCGTCGAAATTGGTGAGGTGTATCCTCATTTGTATGATAATCGAAAAATATTTTCTTTTGTATTTGTTTGAAAGGAATGGCTAATATAAATAACTTTTACATATAATTAGATATATTTTGAATCTTATTGGGGAAATACAAAAAGAATAGAATAACCTACACTGAATATCTGATGTAAGATTAATGTGAATAGGTGGAGCACCTCCTCCTCCAGGTATGGGACAGCGTACTCCTATAGATCCATCTCAAGGACCTCCTACTACTACAGGTCCACAAATCTCTGGACCAAACGTAATTGGTCCTGCAGTTCCTCCACGACCAGGTTGTCAAACGCCACAACAACAACAACAACAACAACAACCTCCTCAACCAGGTGCAAAAACTAACAGAGTGACAAGTGTGGCAAAACCTGCTGGTCTAGATCCGCTATTAGTTTTGCAAGAACGTGAAAATAGGTAATTATTGAATTTATTAAAGAATGATATAAATTATACCAGTACTAGCATTTTAGGGCTCAATGTGAGAACGTACTTCTTTCTCGTATGTTGAGAAAATAATACGCAGGTTTCATTAATGCCGCATAATTAAATATATTAAATACAAATTTACTAAAAAAATGTATTCTGTACGAAAGAAAAATTAGTATTAACACTAAACCTACCAAGCGGGGTCAAATGACCCTTCTTAAAATTTCGTTTAGAATATCCTGGATATGATGTTATTGCATCGTCATATTTAACTTCACGACTTTTCTTATATCATACGTACAATGCATTTTTTAATATTCACTTTTTTTCTCATTGTTTATTTTTTGAAAACAATTTGTAGTCTTGCTTACCGCGAAGGGTCATTTGACTCTATTTATATTCTTTGCATGAATCGGTTTTGTCTTCTATTATCTTATTTGCTATCTAAAGACAATTGTTTATTTGAGAGTATGCCTAGCAATCTTCTCGCTACATTATAAATATGCAACGTTATGAAAAAAAAATGGTGTCCAGTATTTTTCTCCAATACTATGAGCAGAGATGACTACAGAAATTATGAGATTCGTTCGGTTTGATAACAGAAAGCAGCAAAGCCAGCCCTTAAATAAATTCGTCTTGATTTCCAAAATCTGGCGCAAATTCATTGAGAACAAGTCAAATTGTTATAAACCAGGTTTATAATTGTCAAAACTGTTATAAATCAGGACCATATCTATCTATAGATGAACAATTGTTTCAAACGAAAGCAAAGTGTAGATTTACACGGTACATGCCCGATAAACCGAACAAATTTGGTACAAAATTCTAGTTAGCTTCCGATATCAAAAGCAAATATACAGTAAACAGCTTCCCATATTTGGGAAAACGTGAAAGGAGAGAATCTTCCACTTGGGGAGTTTGTTACCTGAAATTAGTAGAATCCTATACGGGCTGTGGAAGAAACATACTACGAACAATTTTTTTACAAGCATATCATTAACAACAAAACTTCAGTAAAAAAAAAAAGCTACGCTTGTTGGAACTATTCGGGGAAATAGAAGGGAGCTATCAAAATTGGAGAGACAGATAAAGGACAATATGAATCATTTCTCAACAATCTTACACAGATCAAATAATTGTACTCAAACAATTTACAAAGCTAAATCTAATAAAAAGATACCGATACTTCGATGCATTCATCCGTTGAAATTGAAAAAAATGATACCTGTATAGGAACAATAGAATTCTGCAATAGCACAAAATTCAGTGTAGATGTAACTGACCAAATGGCCAGAAAGTACTGCATAAAATCTAAATCACGGAGATGGTTCTTTGCAGCTTTTTTTAAATATCTTAGATTTAGCCGAAATAAATGCTTGGATTTTATATAAAGATTTTATATAAAGAAAACGGGAGAAGGAATTTCGAGGCAAGAATTTTTTTTATTTTAATTGAGAGAAGAACTTGCCACCGAATATCAAGAAAAACAACAGAAAGACCAGCAAAAACAATCAAAAATATAACTACAGATTCATGTGATCGGAAAAAATGCCAGATAAGATTTTGCAAACACAATAAGACGAACAAAATCTATTTAAAATGTGAAAAATACATATGTGGTAATTGTACAATCAAGAATTCTATAATTTATATTACAATGTGGTGAAACTGAATAAAATAAACATTACTTATTTTTACATGTAGAAAAATATTTTGTTCACTATTTAATTGTTTTTAATCTTCATTCTGTATTAAGAAAAAGTTTTCAAAGTGGTCATGACCCTTCACGGTAGGAATAGCTATCTATGAAGGCTTTAGTATTAATATTACAAAAGAAAAATATATATTAATATTAAAAAGAATATAACTTTAGATTTATGCTACACAGTATGTTCGCTTTATGTATATATACTATTGAGACAAAATTTAATAAGATGTTTTTTTAAAAATATTTTTAATTATAAAGATTTAAATAGCAATTATTTTTTTTTTTTTTGATAGAACTTTTATTATGTACTTTTATTATGAACTTTTTAAAAATATACTTTTATTATTGTTAATTTATCATGCTCATCAAAACGAATTCAATGATGTGAATAACGACTATTTTATAGTGTATTTTTTATAAATATTGATTTACAAATATTGATAACAAGCGTCAATTTCAGTAAGTGTTTATCGAATGTATACAATATGTACATCATCAATATGTATTTGATATTTTCTAGATATATAACGTTTTATCTTATCACACTATCGGCGGGAAAAGTATTAATTCCTTTCCTGCAGACTGGCGTCGAAAGGCGGGTTGGGTATTAATACCTTTTGTATAGGAAGTACATTTCTTGATGTAGCACATACTCTGCACTGTTTCTGGGTACATTTTTTCTTTTCTCCTATAATTAATTCCTTGACGTATTTTAATGTATTTCTATTATTTATAATTTTTTATTTTTGCCCTCTAGGCATGTGAGTAAAGTTCACACTGTAACCCGCAGATAGTGTGTTGTCATAGTTACGCAGACATAACACAATAGATACTTAGAATTTCACTGGTTTAATTTGGAATTTTTACTCACGACAGTAAGACATGAATGAACATAGGTTCATTGCTCCAAGAATATTTATAAAAGGATTTTCGTTGGAAAAGAGAATTTACTGATTACTCAAAATATTTGTGAGTTTTGTCTATTTACATGGACTTTATACGAACTTGTAAATGACTTAGAACTTGTGGCTGTGTTTATCTCATTATTTGTTGCTGTTATTAATTATATGTTTTGTGTTTGCAAATAAATTAAATTTTATTTATGTTTAATTTTAGAAACATTATGAAACATATGAGTACCTCAAATCAGAAATTTATAAAAAATTTTATAAAATATAATTTGAAATGAATCTAAAAATATAGATATTAATCATATATATTTTTTATGTCACAGTAATTTAATTATTCATTTTTATAATTGAATTATATTAATAGAATAAATAAGGCATAACTTGATTACTGATAATTTTTTTATTTCTTTTCTTAAATTGAAGCTCTATTTATAATTTTGAAAATATTTTTTTCATATTTTTAAATTATAAATGTACAATTATAGAGTTGCAGCACGTATAGCACTACGGATGGAACAATTGAGTAATTTACCAACCAATATGCCAGAAGATCTTCGTATCCAAGCACAAATTGAATTGCGAATGCTTAGAGTATTGAATTTCCAAAGACAACTACGATCAGAGGTAATCAAAACAAATATTAACAATATCATTTTATTATTATAAAAATTTCTTTTATTAATTGTAACTTGTTATTTTTAGATCCTAGCATGCACTCGAAAAGATACTACTTTAGAAACTGCAGTGAATGTAAAAGCTTATAAGCGTACAAAAAGACAAGGTCTTCGTGAAGCTAGAGCTACCGAGAAACTTGAAAAGCAACAAAAGTTAGAAGCTGAACGTAAACGCAGACAAAAACATCAAGTAATAAGATCTTTAATTTTTTACTAAAATTACTATTAATAATAATTAATAAAAATTATATGTAATTTTCATTACTATTTTAAAAGGAATTTCTTAGTTCTGTACTTCAACATGGCAAAGATTTCAAAGAGTTTCATCGAAATAATGTGGCTAAGTTGGCTAGACTCAACAAAGCTGTTCTCAATTATCATGCAAATGCTGAAAGAGAACAAAAGAAAGAACAGGAACGTATTGAAAAAGAACGTATGAGACGTCTCATGGCAGAAGACGAAGAAGGTTATAGAAAGCTGATTGATCAAAAGAAAGATAAACGGTTAGCGTTCCTGTTGTCACAAACAGATGAATATATCAGTAATCTTACCGAAATGGTAAAACAACATAAGATAGAACAAAAAAGAAAGCAAGTAGAAGAACAAAAGAGAAAAAAGGTAAGAAAAAATTAGTTTCTGCAATTATAATTAATCAATTTATTATATTGTGTACTATCACTGAATTAGAAAAAAAAGAAGCTACAAGATGGTGAAGGAGGTGAAGATGGAAATGCTAATGAGGATACTCGTGTTGGAGTAATTGAAACAGCTACTGGTCGTACATTAACTGGTGAAGAAGCTCCATTAATGAGTCAACTTTCAACATTTTTGGAATCTCATCCAGGTTGGGAACCAATTGAATCAGAAAGTGAAGACGATGAAGATGAAGAAGAAGAAGAAAATGAAGGTGAAGAAAAAGGGGAAAATAAAGAAAAATCTACCGGTGATTCAGAAGAAGAAAAGGTTAAAAAAACCATACACAAAGCCAAAGTAGAGGATGATGAATATAAAACTGAAGAACAGACATATTATAGTATTGCACATACTGTACACGAAGTAGTAACAGAACAGGCATCTATAATGGTCAATGGAAAATTGAAAGAATATCAAATAAAGGTTTAATATTAATATGTTTTACATGTGAAACTATTTTTACAATATACATTATAAAATTTGATTTTAGGGTTTGGAGTGGTTAGTTTCATTATTTAACAATAACCTTAACGGTATACTTGCGGATGAAATGGGTCTTGGTAAAACTATTCAAACAATAGCTTTGGTGACTTACCTTATGGAGAAGAAAAAAGTGAATGGACCATTTCTTATAATTGTTCCTTTATCGTATGTATTTTTTCATTAATTATTTTAAAATACAGGAAAAGTAAAAAATGAAAAAATAAAAATTATATAATGTAGTAATATGAATAGAACATTTGATATTTTCTTTCAGAACACTGTCAAATTGGGTATTGGAATTTGAAAAGTGGGCTCCCAGTGTGGTAGTTGTATCATATAAAGGTTCACCAGCTGGCAGAAGAGCTATTCAATCTCAAATGAGAGCCACTAAATTCAATGTTTTGCTTACTACGTATGAATATGTTATTAAAGACAAAGGCGTTTTAGCAAAGTTGCAGTGGAAATATATGATTATTGATGAAGGTCATAGAATGAAAAATCACCATTGTAAATTAACTCAAGTGTTAAATACCCATTATTTGGCTCCTCATCGACTGTTATTGACAGGAACACCATTACAAAATAAATTACCTGAATTGTGGGCGTTATTAAATTTCTTACTTCCTTCAATCTTCAAATCTTGTAGTACTTTTGAGCAGTGGTTCAATGCTCCATTTGCAACTACTGGTGAGAAGGTCGAACTAAATGAAGAGGAAACTATTCTTATTATTCGCCGATTGCACAAAGTATTACGACCTTTCTTGTTAAGACGTTTAAAGAAAGAAGTTGAATCACAATTACCTGATAAAGTGGAATATATTATTAAATGTGATATGTCTGGACTGCAAAAGGTTCTTTATAAACATATGCAAAGTAAAGGTGTATTGTTAACTGATGGTTCTGAAAAGGGAAAACAAGGTAAAGGAGGTGCCAAAGCTTTGATGAACACCATTGTGCAATTGAGAAAATTGTGCAATCATCCATTCATGTTTCAAGCTATTGAAGAAAAATATTGCGAGCATGTAGGCACGCAAGGATCTGGTGTCATTACTGGTCCCGATTTGTACCGTGCATCTGGAAAATTTGAATTATTAGATCGGATTCTTCCGAAATTAAAAGCAACAAATCACAGAGTACTATTATTCTGTCAAATGACACAGTTAATGACAATTATGGAAGATTATTTGAGTTGGAGAGGTTTTATGTATTTACGATTAGACGGTACTACAAAAGCTGAAGATCGAGGAGACTTACTGAAAAAATTCAATGATCCTGGTTCCGAATATTTCTTATTTTTATTATCAACGCGGGCTGGTGGTCTGGGATTAAATCTTCAAGCTGCAGATACCGTTATTATTTTTGATTCCGATTGGAATCCGCATCAGGACTTACAAGCACAAGATAGAGCACACAGAATTGGTCAAAAAAATGAAGTACGTGTACTCAGATTAATGACAGTTAATTCGGTTGAAGAAAGAATATTAGCTGCTGCCAGATATAAGTTGAATATGGATGAAAAAGTTATACAAGCGGGAATGTTCGATCAAAAATCCACTGGCTCTGAACGACAACAATTTTTACAAAGTATTTTGCATCAAGATGATGCTGAAGATGAGGAAGAAAATGAAGTACCAGATGATGAAACAGTTAATCAAATGATTGCACGAACGGAAGGAGAATTTGAAATATTTCAGAAACTAGATTTAGAACGAAGAAGAGAAGAAGCGAAATTGGGACCAAATAGAAAATCTCGGTTATTAGAGGAAGCTGAGTTACCCGATTGGTTGGTTAAAGATGATGATGAAGTTGAAAGATGGACGTATGAAGAAGATGAAGATAGATTCCTTGGGCGGGGCTCAAGACAACGAAAAGAAGTTGATTATACTGATAGTTTGACTGAAAAAGAATGGCTTAAAGCAATCGATGATGATGGAGCTGAATATGAAGAAGAAGAGGAAGACGATAAAAAGAAAAAGAAAACACGAAAACGAAAGAAAAAAGGTGAAGAAGATGACGAGCCCATACCCAAGAAACGAAGAGGAACAGGGTCATCAATTGATCCAAAAATGAAAAGAGCTATGAAAAAGTTGCTGATGGTGGTTGTCAATTATACTGATAGTACAGATGGTAGGCTCCTTAGCGAACCATTTATGAAATTGCCATCCAGAAGAGAATTACCAGATTATTATGAAATTATTAAAAAACCATTAACTATTAATAAATTACTTCAAAAGATTGAGGAAGGAAAGGTAAATATAAATTATTATAAAAAAATATATATATTAAAAATTTTATATATTATTATATATATATATATA